>VATE01000252.1:5964-18802 GCA_008065195.1 Metschnikowia amazonensis
TAACAATCAGCACGATATAAAATATCTGATTACTGAAAACTATTAAAAGTGGTGTGAAACATTATGCCATTTGGTATGAATAATTCTGTCGCACTGGTATGAAAAATTTTGAAATATTGGTATGAATAATTTTGTCGCACTGGTTTGAGTATACTGTATTCTCTACATAATATGCCGAATCCAAGAGAGTTGTTATATCTGAGAGTAAACAAAGAAAAGGAGCTTGGGTTCGAAAGTGACAGAGAAACTCGAAGAAAAGATCATAGGGTATTATTTGTATTGCATGAGATTCTGATTTTTTGCATTACTTTAAGTGTAAGTTGGTTTTTTGTATTCTTGCAGGGCTCAACAGAACGCGAACAGAAATTGAATAGATAACAACATGTAAACTTAAATAACTGAATTTCTATTATTTGCTTTTTGTAACTAGGACATCTATCGATACATGAAAAATTTGCTAAGCGGTGTTGTGTGAGTTCTATCAACGCAGATTACACACATCCAAAGGCCCTGAATACCGTTGACCTCTCAAAGAGATTAAAGAATACACAAAGAACCTAGAATATACTAAGGATTGAGTGAGTACATCTAATTCAGAGAGATGGTCAATTTTCATGTATGTCCAGTTCAGTCTTAGCAATATTCATTTGTCAACGATTCCTCAAAGAGGGTTAGAGTGCTACTTAGATTAGGCACCCGTGTGTAGTGCGCTAACCAGTCATGATGTAACGAACAAATTGATATGGATCCACAATTTATTTGTAAAGTAACCGAATCAATAATAGAACTAAAGGATACGTCAGGGGATGTATTAGAAGAAATTTGGGATGATGTGATTTGTAGAATCTACATACAAAAAGAGACCTCTTTGGCATGTGATCTGAAGGCAAGAATTGGGAAAAGCTTAAGTTCACCAACCATAATTCGGGAGCAACAGCGAATGTAGCAGCAATGCTGTGGTCTTGTGTCGCACATTTCATACACAAATAAGAGCATTATCTATTCATAATTGATCTCCCACTTTTTTTTTTTTATGCATCAGACTCAGGTACATCTTTGTCACTTTTCACAAGCCATAATTAGAATTCTGTTTGGTGTATCTGAAATTTTGAGGTACAATAACATATTATGATACTCTAGGGGTCCAAGTCCTTCCATTGTCCCTATAAAGTGAATATTCAAAACTGAGAACTTACTGTCCAACTTCACCCAACTTTACTTCAATAGCATTACATCTTGACCAAAGACGAAATGAATCACATTGTCAAGAGTCCCTGCGTTAGCAATGTTTCGTTTAGTAACTGCGCCGTTGCTGACGGTGAATGCAGGAGAGGAAGCTCTCTTGGGTCGTTATCAAACATCTCTGTTGATCGGTTATAAATTGCCGTCGATTATTATACAGAAGACAAGGTAGGATTCTTCTCAGGCAGAAGCGGCGAAAACGAAGGCCTGAATCCGGTAACATTTGCTGCCTCCGAAAGGACAAGTATGTTCGATACGTAAAGAAGACATGAAGCATCTCCCGTGTCCGTAGCCCACTCCCAATTGATTGGAGTGACATTATATTCATACAAGATCTGGTGAACATGACCGGACACACGAAGATATTATACATCTATGGGTCAGATATGTTTCTGGGAATGGTATTTCGTACAAAGAACTAGGATGCTTGGGTAAGATCATAAGAGATATGAATCTGGGTTCTTCAATCACCATTAAAAACAATCCTTGCTTAGGTAGACCTTTGCTTTAGAAGGTCTAGTGGTCTTGGGATCGGCCTTGTTGCACTGATTAGGTGAAATGCATCAATGGGTAAAGAGTATACTTCCATGTCACATTAAACTTCAGTATCTGCGGCGCGCCATTTTTAACCAGAGTGTGCAATCCAGATGAGTGAGGTTACCATCAGAGATAGATTTCGTAGTTTGATCGAGGCAAGTGTATAATTCCTCACTAGTGTTGACGTCAGTCACTAGTTCTCACAAATATCAGTATTTCCAGTAGATGCATGTAAAACACTGCTAGTGGGTGGTAGCGAAAGTCATTGGTTTATTCCCTTAGATTTTATTCATTGAATCCTTCGAAAAGTGACAGATATATCTTCGTTTTATTGGTGTGAACCTTCAGTTCATAGTAAACAAGTGTTGACGTGTCGATCTACGCGCCGCACCGGGTGATCAAGCTTTCATCAAACAATACCCGCTTATGTGCAGTCTCGTATTCAGAAGAGGTGAAGACGCGCCGAAAAAACTGATATTCCTCATATCAGAGTTGAATAAATGAGATTTATTTTGGAAGTTACCCAAAATACTGCCCAATGCCGGCTTCTCGTGTTACTAAAAAAGAAGGAAATCTTTAAGGACTTCACTAATTTTTAGAAAAGCGTACCTTCTATCGTTTGATTGATTACGGCACTGTCAGAATATTGCGTAACATTTAGTACATATGTCACTAGTCAATTCGTTGATGATGCCTCAAGGAGAGGTCCTTACATAGTCTGGCGAGCTGGTTCACGGTTTCCGAATTCGGTACAATTGTCAATAGAATTGTTTGTAGACATTGCCTAACTTTAATCTCAGGTGGTATTCTACTTCTAGACTGCACGGCGTAAAGCTATATCTTGTCGCGAAAGTAATATGATACCCATGGTGGATCAGACAAGCACCATCCAACTCTCAATATGCAAGAAATGCCCATAGCTGAACACGGTCGCGAGAATAAATTGAGAATTTAATGCTTAATAATAGCTCAGTTGGTCGCACCAAGGCTTTGCTACATTGTTCACTCCGTATCTTTTCTGCAGGTGACGATTGTTAGATTATTCCTGCTGCGCAGTAAACAACTGTACATTAGTATTCCCCTCTGATAACCAAAATGAAACAAAAGTTGAAGGAATTCGTAGAGAGGAATGCAATGGTCTTTTCGAGATATGTACTTTGACTGGAATAAAATGTGATACTGAAGTTTCCAGCATATCACTGAAATGCTTGTGGATCGGTTTAGGAGGCCTAATATTATGTCTCAAAAAAGGTTTTACATCCCGAATCTAGTAGAATGTTCATATATTTGTAATTCTCGAATAGGGAATGTAATTTATTTAAATTATATTGAATATCGCCATGAAATAATTATGTGACTTAAATCATGGCAACGACGTTTGGTGAATTGTTCATGCAAGTGGTGGGTAAATCCTGAACAATAGAAAATTCAACAGTTATTTCTAATAATACTGAACCAGAGCTTTAGGGATTAATATTCCAGATGTTTTTGAGGTTAATATTGGGTTGGAATACGGTGCTAATCCACTTTTAGGAAAATGCATTGGTACACTCGCGTGAATACGCAGATTTTAGGAACCTGATATGCTCTAGATAGATCATACAGGATACTTGATTCTTGACGTAAAAAATCAGTTGTGTAGTGTTTCCAAACAATGCTTGGTGCTACTTGTGTAGAACGTTTGTGTCGTACAGGACATTGTTATAAATCTGGTTTCAAAACAATGCCTCACTCAAATATTTAGGCGGATGGGAAAGATTACTATTGTATATAACAAGCCGTGTCCACTATTTTTCTAACATTTTTTAGGAAGACACAAAATTTCATGAAGATACATCACTTTATCCTTGCTTCTCTTTTGGCAGCCATTGCATGGGCCAAATTCGAAGGTACTTATGCCTTCTTTGCTAAAGTCAAGGGCGATTTGAAGCCACTTCAAGCTCAGAGAGGTGATTATTCTAGCAAAAGAATGGTTTGGGGAGACTCATTGACCGCAACCGAGTTTGAATATGAAAATGGTTTTGCTATCTTTAGTCATGAATCAAAACCTGCAAACATTTTGCTTGGTGTTCCTCATGGTATTCGCCTTGTTGAAGATGAACCTGCGACTAAATTGATTTTGGAAGAAGAAACGGGCAGACTTTTGAATTCTTTCTACTATTCGTGTTCGAATGGTATTGTCAGCGAAATCGAACCTTTAAAGTCCTCGAAAAACTGTTTCCTTGTGGAAGTATACTTCGTGCAATATGACAGAGAAACTATGTACCCGGTGCAGGGACAGTTTAAGTCGGAAAATATTGAAAATACACCACATGTTTTCTACGTGACAGGTAAACACAAATTTGAGCCACTCTACACAGAGACATTGGAGCAAGATGATTTTTCAGGTTTAGTAGCCTTTCACCATAGAAAGTCTACTGTTGAGCCAGTCGAGTTTTTTAAAAAAGGTGATCACGCTATTACCGAAACTAAAGATGGATACTCGAGTTACGCGGCTTTTAAAAGCGGTATTTTTGGGTTTTATCGTTATGAGGGAAACACAAGCTTGGGCTTGGATAAAAACGGGAATGTGTTGGCTCGGCGCTTTTTTTCGTGCGAAGATCCTAAATCTAAAGACCATAAAATCGTGCTCAACCCATATGGATGTTTCAGTTGGTCGGAGGTGAATCTCTCCCTCTTGCCTTATGACAGAATAAATAAGGAACCAGTGAAAGGTCTGTTTATACCACTGGAAGATGTTAAATTGACTCCATATGCCCTCTTCATTAGAGAAGAAGGGACCTGGAAGCTGCTCTTCTTCAAAAAAAGTGAATATTCGCAGTCTTCATTTGCTTTTGTTTCTGAAACCCTGGAGAATGAGGAGAAACCTATCGAGTTCTCCTTGCAAAGAAATATTGCTTACACTCGAAACACACGCTATCCGGAGTTCGTGGGTATTGAAGGTATCGATTTCATCTTCAGCAATGAAACTGAGCAGACTCCCTTTGATTTCGATGATCAAATGAAGATTACAAATCATCGTTTCCTGATGTCACATGAACGCAACATTTTGGTTGACATCCCTCTCCTTGTCCGTTTGCCTCGGGTCGATTTGTACCTCTTACCTTTGAACAGAACAAGTGGCCAACCTGCAGAACATCTGGATATGTCAGAGGATGATGATAGGATGATGAAGGTCTCATCGGTGTCTTTGATGAGTGCCGCAACTATGGATAAATCTTCGGAGTCTTCAGTTGCCACATTTTCCGAAATTCCCGAGTCTTTGGATTCGCTCATGTCCGACGTTCCAGAGACCTCAGTTCTGACAAAGTCTCACATTTCTGAGTCTTCGTTTCCTACACTCTCTGAGATTCCCCAGTCTTCAGCTTCATCCATGTCTCACATTACTGAGACATCGATTCTGTCTATTTCAGACATTCCCGACACCTCAGTCATCACAATGTCAGATACGCCTGAATCTTCAATTCTAACGATGTCGGACATTCCAGAGACCTCAGCCATCACGATGTCAGATACCTCCGAGTCTCCAATTTCTTCAGCCTCTGAGATTCTCAAGTCTTCAGCTTCATCCATGTCTTACACTCCTGAGTCTTCGATCCAGTCTATGTCGGAAATTCCAAAGACCTCGGTTCGCCCAATATCTGATACTCCTCAAACTTCAATTCCACCAGTCTCTGCGACTCTTGAATCTTCGGTTTTGGCCATGTCTGATATTCCCCAATCTTCAATTCCATCAATGTCTGACGTTTCAGAGACTTCAGTTCTCGCAATGCCTCATATTCCTGAATCTTCTGCCCCTATCATGTCCGATACTCTCGATTCTTCGATATTGTCCATGTTTGATATTTCTGAATCTTCGGTTCTCACAATGTCTCATATTCCCAAGTCTTCAGTTTCAAACATGGTAAAATCTTCCGAGTCTTCGGTCTCAATCATAGCTGATACCTCCAGTTCATTGGATATCTCTAATTCTTCCAGATCATCTACCTCCATGTCTGCTGTGGCTGACGAATCGGCCGTTGACGAACCTTCTAAATGGATGGCCACTACCCTTACCAGAGATACCACCTCCACTGCTACCGTGTGTACTGAGTGTCAGGCTGCTCCTCACATTATTGTGCGGAAGACTTACACTGACTTTACCACTTATTGTTCGGAAAAAACCACATTCACTGTCACTGTATGTGAGGGGCCGTGTCATCCATCTACTGTGACGGTCACCACCGCCACCACCTTGACAATCACTGGAGTGTGCATTGTTCCAGAGACCACTTCAGGAGGTGATTCAGGTCTCAAAGGCGTTGCTGAAGCTGGGAAGGTGAGAAATTCCGCTCAAAAGGGCGCTGCAGACACCGTTGCGAAAGAAAGTCACTTACCTAAAGGTCCTGAAGAGACCCCATTCGCTCCTGATAGCGCCAAAAAAACAGGTAAGGTAAACGACTCCGCTCCTAAGCCAAGCAAGGAGTCCAATGTTGCTGAGCCAACATTTGATAGCCTGGACGTGACCAACACTCGGATTCTCACAGGCACCATCACGACTCCAAGCGTTTCTTTGTTTGTCAACGGAGCTTCCAAGAATGCTATTGGTGCATGCATTGTGGGATTTGTTGCTTTGTTATTGTAATCGAATAACTCATTTCGATACCATTTCCGACCCAACTAATCTTGTGGTCCATTTTCGTTTCAAACAGGTCAAAACAGTCAATTATATCGACAGTGAAATATAGCCCTGTAGCTAATGAGAACAATGCAGACCAAAATACCTTCTGGAGCTCCTTATTGTTCCTGGAATTCACATGATACTTATATTTTATTATATTTCAGCAATAAAGTAGTAAATGGTTCACCCCAATCCGATAATTATTGAAGATGCACAATGTACATACCTACAAATTGCATAAATTAAGTTAATCAGTCAAAATAATGCCCTGTATGGCTGCGATTTTGACAAGTTTTTATATTGGCTCTCAATTATGAATTTCTTCTATGACAAATGAATACTGCTGCTTAGGTATCAGGCATTCACATTTGATAGCAATATGAACTTCACAGAGTACGCACAAGCCAGTTGAAAAATAATTTAGGCTATTGATTCGAGGGATATGTCCAATATTAGATCAATTGAAACAATTATACGTCGTGACTATTTGGGAACACATTATTGATCCTTGTGAATGTAGATATATAGAATAGGTAGCGATAAGGAAGGTAACCCTGGGTTCAAGCGGTGCGCGGTTAGGGAGTGCGTGTTTTAGTAGTGCGATGTTCAGGTCGTGCATGGCTAATATTTGAATCCCAAAGGTTGCGTAAGGGTACACACTGCTGCATCAGGTGTTCCAGGTGTTGCTTATACTACGCATTTTAGTAATTATCTGCGCGAGTATCCCATATCACGTGGAGAACAGACCCACTTTATGAAAAGGAGATGCAGTTTTCAGTTCCAAGTAATCAATAAATGTGAGAGTTCTTCCAAGGATTTCCAACAAATTCACTGCAACAACAGTAGCTCACCAGAATTCGGGATATCTATGTGGACACTGAGGTTCATCTTCACCCTTTTAATATCCACTAATACTACTAATACTACTAATGTCAGATCCTTTATCGGTAGCATATTACCCATACGAATAATATTATCTACGCTGTCTGATCAAGACGTAACTAAGGCTAAGCAAAGTCGAGCCTGGTTGCATAGAAGAAGCGTAACATGCCCTGTCCTTTTACTACCGCTTATCTCTTATCCAATAATACAGCGTTCTCCTGTTCCGACCCTCCTACCGCTCGCCTGAAACACCGGTGACCTGCTCAAATTCGAGATGTTGAATATACTGAACTCTGTATAAGTCAAAATACTTCCATCAATAAGGGACTATCAACGAATAAACAAACTAGTACGAATAACACACAAAGAATCAGACAACCCATGCTGTTGAGAATATTTCCGTGTCCGCGTCAAACATCCGTACCTCCAGTGAGCTATAGGTTACCAAGGTAGTAGGATCCCATAGTCTCATCGAGTTAGGCAATTAACTTTTTAGTGTTATCTTCACAAGATTAGATCCTAAGCTACATGTGAGGCACTCCTGATGGATCTGGTTGCGGGAGACAACTTGGTATGCCTTCCCTGATAGATAAACCCGTACATCACTTATAAAAGTGGGCAGCTGTCCCTCCGTTTATATTGAAAAATATTTTTCCCATATCTACCACAAACTGGTAGGTATGTGCACATAGGCCTTGTGGTGACTCCAATTGAAAGTCAAAGGGCGAGTGTGAAACATTTGGATAGCCGAAGTGCAAAAATTGCGCGACCTTAGACTTTTAGTTTCTGTTTAAAGTGCTAGACATCAGTGCATCCTTAAGGTCCTGCATGTGAAGACAACAATGTGCACAAATTTGTTGGGCTAAAACAATCAGATGAATATAGCTTTCATGGAAATCAGCGGAAAGTAGCTCGTCTAAGTTACACAGTCCCAACCGAGCTCTATTTAAGAGGTGAGTCAGTCGTACTTTTCAAAAAGGGATTATCAAGAAGAATAGTGAGCCAAGGTAATTCCTAGTATAGTTATACAAATGTGACGTATAGAAGCATGACGTATGTCTACTGGAGTTAGATTGATAGAAGACCAGTATCTTCGATCTTGCATATATGCGCCTCTTGGGTTAAGAGCGCAACAATTTCGACAAATGGGATGCACTGATGTCCTGCACTTTCAACAAGGGAGGCTCACTCCGATATAAAAAGAATTGGCCTGCATCTTTTTGAATCATTTAACTACTTTAATTTCAGGTAGTACAACCAAAATGTCAAACACTTACCATCATACTTCACTGCTGAAATATATTATGGCTGACGCGGCCTTTTCATATTTACAAACAGCTTGGCGAAGCATATACTATGCACTATTCAGTTGTAAACCTTATGAAGTAAAGTGTTTTAAAGAATGTATTAGTAATCCAGATGAGTATAATTTGCTAAAGTAAGTTTCAGTAAGGAGAGGGAATTTGATTGAGATGTGACGAGAGGTTGAATAAGTGATATTAGCCTTCTTTAACCAAATTTTTGAAAATTGTTACCCTATCTAAATTAGCTATATGGGTGCCAAGCTCAACACAAGTAATATTAGCCGTACTTGTGACGAACCTTTTTATCTTACACATTATCTGAGGTATTGTTCTGAAAACAATGTGTCACTCCAAAACGTCACCTGATGAGAAGAATGACCCTAGGTGTTCTATATAACAAACTTTTGCACTCATCTCAGGAATGTTAGGAGTCTTCATGAAAGCTACTAACTTGATTATCGTGTCTCTTATGACCGCTTCTTCTTGGGCAGTTTTAACCCAGACATATGTTTTCTTTGCAAAAGTCAATGATACCTTGGAGCCACTTCGCACCGAGGATAATGAAAATCCAGACAAGTTAATGGTTTGGGGAGACTTATCGGCCAATCCAACCGAGTTCTACTATATAAATAACCGTGCGTATTCCAGCAGCGAATCCAATCCCGGGGTCATTGAACATAGTAATTATTATCTGTTTCACTTTGATCAATCAAGCAAAGGAAATGATTTGATATTGAATAAACAAATTAGGCTAAAAAACTCCTTTTTCTATTCATGTTTGCATCCGTCTACTCATTTGAAGACAATGTATTCGATTTATTCGACAAAGGTGTATCCGAATTGTTTTGCTGTAGAAATATATTTCTTGCCTTATGACAGAGAAATTAAAGCTCCTGTTATCGGTCTGTATACTCCAGAGAAAGAGGTCGAAAGAACTCCACATGTCTTTTTCATTGAAGGTAAAAATGACTTAGAGCCACTCTACTCGGTGAATTTAAAACCAATTCACTCTTATTTGGTTCCTTTTAATCATGGAAACAAGACTACCAAGCCGCTAGAATTCTTTTTTCAAGATGATTATGCAATCACTGAGCATGGAGGAGTATATTCAGGTTACGCAGGGTCTCTAGATGGATTCTTTGGGTTTGGTGCATATGTGGAAATGAAGTTGAATTTGGATAAAAATATGAAATTTCTGAGTCAGCGGTCATTTTCATGCAAAGATTCCAGAACTACTGACCGCATGATTACTCTTGATCCATCTATAGCAACTGATTGCTTTGAGGTTGAGATGTACCTCTTACCTTATAACCGAACAAATCAGCGCCCTATGGAAGGTCTGTATAAGGAAGAGAATAAGAATAGAGAACTGAATTTATCAGCAATTCTCAACCAGTCATATGTCTTCTTCATAAGAGTCAATGGCATCTTAAAGCATCTTTCTTTCTATACCGAATTCGATGATTTTTCGGGCAAGGAGTATGGTGTATTTTTCTATCAAAAGTCTTGGGTCAAACCTGTTGAATTCACCATGAATAACAAAGTTGTGTACACTAAAAACACAGCCATTACAGGATTCGCGGCGCTCTATAGACATCAATTTGTCTTCGGTGGATCTACCCCCCAATATCCATTTGACATAGATAGCCAGCTGAAAATTCGTGGTCAAGAATTTTATTCATGCCCTGAGAATATAGCCACCACTCAACGCAATGTTATTTTAGACACACAACGCTGGTACTCGTGTTTCAAGGCTGAGATTTATCTCTTGCCGTACCACGGAAGATTTGGGAGACATATGGAAGCTAAAAATTGATTCAATGCCTGTTATTGAAACAGACTGGTATCTTCCAACTGGTAAAACCATAGCTGATGTTTATAAGACAATTGCCGCAAAATCAAGTAGCGATTTTCTCGAAAAGATTTCCATAACCGGAAATTATGACGTACCTGTACCTGTGGTGTCCATTCCCGACTTTGATGAAGAAAAGCGGGTGAAGATCATGTTGAAAAACATGTACTTCTGTCAACGAGTACCTAACGTGTACTGACTCACGGTACTTCGCAGATGTGTTATATGCAGATCTGGGAGATGTTGAAACTCAAAGACTGAGTGTGCGCGATTTAGGCACCTCGGCTACACATTGTTTACAATGAACCCCTTTGACTTCCTAATTGGACCATTAATATGCTCACAAGAGATAGTGAAGGTTTTTCTTCACATATAATAAGTAAGGGGCCACTGCCCACTTTTATAAGAGGAATCAAGTTTATCTAACTGGGATGACATATCAATGTCTCCCACAACCAGACCCACCAGAAGTGCCTCTAGAGTAGCTATCTAAGATGCTGACACATCTAAGAACTAGTCTCCCTAACTTAACAATAACAAGGAGATATTCATCTACTTTGATGAGACTATAAGATCCAATACCTTGGTTAACCTATCGCTTACCGGAGGTACGGATGTTTGACGCGGACACGGAAGTATCCTCTTAACAGGAGAGTAACAATAAGGCTGTGGAACGATCCATCAGAGGACTTATTGGAGACAATGAGGCTGTGGGGCGTACACCATGCAACTGGCGAAATATAAATACGTGCCCGTATTCCGTGCTTTCAAGCCGGGGTCTTGTAAGGTACAACTTACATATCCCTGTATATCAAATATACTAAAACATAGGTTGAAAGGGTGTGCATATAGCCATTGCGATAGCTTAATCTAGAAGTCAAAGGGCCAGTGTGAAACACTGGATAGCCGAGGTGCGTAAATCGCGCAAGCTCTGACTTTGAGCTTCAACAGACGAGATATCTCGGTTTGGTCTGCATATTCAACACATGTGGAACTTTTGTGTGATCCTGCATCTTGGTTTGTACTGCATATACTATGCTCAAATATTCTACATCATGCTCACATATTCTACATCATGCTCACATATTCTACACCATGCTCACATATTCAATACCAACCAGCGGCAACGCTTCTCGGCACTTTTATGGTACAGATAAACTTTGTTGGAATGACTACCAATTACTCTGTGGTCACATTGTTGATGAAAGATGGGCCGCATTGGTCCACATCCAGTGTTTTCCTCCGTTGTAATAGCTCCACGTAAGAGTACCCTCGTGTATATTAACATTTATCCACGGGTGAGTTTGGAAGTAATCTAGTCTTACGCGCACGTTTCCTTCACCTAGACTCAGGGCGCAATATAAAAGAAATATTTCACAGTGTTCGAATCATAAAAGTTTTCGCATTGCTATCGATTGGTCCCTAGTCCAGATCATGAGATCTAGAAAGTCCAAAACTATAAGGTCCAGAACTAAAGATATTCTTTGGGTTAGTATGAATTACAATATTACTGGTGCTATCAAAAATACTTAAGATCAAGGCTAGCTTATGGTAGGACTTTAATTCATCCTATAGTATAAATTGAATTCTTCGGCAGCAGCAAATGTATGGAGTGATCACTAATACCCCTGCCCACAACATAGTAACGTATACATCCGAATTACCCTATTCGTACTTTATATTTCCCCAGAGACACCACCAAACATTACTGCTGTTGTATGATGTCTAGAAAGATCCTCTATTGGGTGGAATTTTCCCTTCAATTTTTCTTCGTAATTAGTAGAGAAAGTATTATGGGTTCTGCTACACTCTACTTAGGTAACATGCGTTCAATGAGTCCGAGAATTTCCGTGTTGGAGTTTTAACCATAGAAGTTCTCCTCCTTTGCTTTCGGAAGAAGGGTGATATTGGTCGAAGACCAATATGATCATTCTAATGTTTATGAATCTTCAAGTTTATCCTTCATGCGATCCGTACCCATACTTCACGATTTTATATTTCCTATCTGTATACCTATACTAGGAATTTGCCAATTAACTTTCCGTTCCTTATTGATACCGCTCAACCAGAGCGAGACCTCCTCAATATATAGTTCCCCAGTAACCATGGCAATTGGCTGCACCTCCTTTGTCTTGTATATAATCCAGTTTCATCTGCACTCTGAAACATGTAGCACTTATGTGTAATCCGGCATATGGTTACCATACTGCATATACCATGCTCACATATTCATCACCATGCTCACATGTTCAACATTCCGCACATTTCAGGTCATATTTTTTGCGATGTAGTGCATATAATTCTATTGTTTCAACAATTACTACTGGCGAGGTATCAGCCACTGTTTCGTCTAAATAAAAT
>VATE01000259.1:4874-18341 GCA_008065195.1 Metschnikowia amazonensis
GCCAACTTTTAATAGAATTTAGTAATCAGAAAATTTATATTTGGACGATTGCTCTTATATACTGTTCTTGGAGTCTTCCAATCAACGAACGCAACGGTCGCAACGAACAAAACTAAAGAAATTTCATGTTATGCTGTATATTAAAACTTGTACTTGGTATGAATAATTTTGTAATATTGGTATGAATAATTTTTCCCACTGGTATGAATAATTTTGTCGCACTGGTATGAATAATTTCGAAAAAGACTGTATACGTCTAGGAGTTAATGTTCAAGGGCCAAAACTAAACTAGTTTCCATGTTATCTTGTATACAATCTTGTATTTGGTTTGATAATTTCGCACTAGTATAATTTTAAAGTCATTGAATAATCGCACTAGTATAATTTTAAAGTCATTGAATAATCGCACTAGTATAATTTTAAAGTCATTGAATAATCGCACTAATATAATTTTAAATTCGCACTAGTTTCAATAATTTTCTAAAACACTGTATTAGCTGAGTAGAAGTAGGTGTGGTGTACTGGTGTGTTGGTGGGCCAATTAGACATATAATAGAGCAGGACTATGATGCCTTGGCATTATTACTATACCTAATCCCTTTAAAGTGGATACTTGATTCGAAGATGATTCCCAGGCGTCCAGGGTTATTACATCTCGATTGTTCTTTCAGATCAGTCCTACTTCAGTCCTTCACTCCTACTTCACTCCTAGTTCACCCCCTCACTCCTACATCCTTCACTCATCTATAATCATTCCTCCTCATAATAAATAATATTGGTGTCACGTGACAAACACTTCAAGAAGTCGCCCGAAATCAACAGCATCGCCCGAACTCTCCACCAACTTGAGCCCTGAAAGCCCATAAACGCCCTTGCAGAGCCCCACAAGCTTAAGCTCAGTCTCATACACTTGGTTAACATCCAAATGGCCAAGACTGACGTCATTGGAAAGAACTACAATGCCAGGCTTTTCGGGCCGGACCCGGGTGTACTGGTGCATGAGTTGCGGCTGCGGAACCACATTTTTGTCATCTTCACTGCCCGAAAATTGGCCCAACGATACCGTGCTGGGGCTGCCCCGGTTATAGGCTGCCATACTGGACCCACTGGCCCGCGACGCTCGGAATTGGAGCGATGTTTGAAGCGGCCGGCTGGCCTTGTTGACCACTTGCACCTTCCACGTGACCACACACCCCACACAGATGCTAAAGTCACCGGTGAACGTGAGCACGAGTCCATTGAGCGGCAGCGGCTGGTTGCTGGTGATATTGACCGTGAAACTGGAGTTATGAGCCGAAAGTGAGCCCACGCTCATTTGAGCCTTGCGCTTGGTTTGGCTTTTGGTCTGTATCAAAATGGGCGACGATAATGTGGTGTTGGTGGTGGTGCTGAAGCGTTCGGACGGCGAGTTGTGGCCATAAGACACCACATTGTTGATGGTGACGGACTTTTTGGCCGGGAGAAAATTCGTGGCCGCCCGCCGTGGCTGCATAACTGACGCCCTGCTGTGCTGGATGGGTGACGACATGTCGTGGATCGGAATAGTGGCCAGCGAAGCTTGTTCTACCACGGTCACGTGACCACCTGAATAGGGGTCCATACGTTGAACACGAAAGTGGACCTTGATTTCCAAGGTTTTCATTCGGGGCAAGTCGCCAAACGACGCTCGGGTCATGGTGCTAGTGGAAAGAGGCGTGGTTGGGGCCAGGCCGGGCGCATATGCAGGAGCAGCCAACATTTGGGGTGTGTTCAAGCCCAAAGTATCGATATCGGTGATTTTGTAGGAAAGGTTCAAGGCATCAGTGATGGCTAGACAGCACGGGACCATGGGCCGGCCCAAAAGAGCCACTTTTCCTCCTTTTAGGGATGCAGAGATGTCCAATACCCAGATCACATAATGGGGACTAGTGGTTTTGGATGCAACACTCAACACTTTGTCAGAAGCTTCCATACATAGAGTGGAGATGATGATATCGTTTCTGCCTGCTGGTTTGACGGATTTGAGTTTCAACAGGAGAGGAATGACTGTATCCAATTCTAGCACTGCTGAATCCGCATGCGACAAAGTAGCCCTAGTGTAAGCGACATTGCGGACACTTCCCAAGAGACCTTCTGTGGAATAATCAGGGGATTTGATGGGATCTGGAGATTTGGAGACATTATTTGCGTTTTCAGAAATACGCTGTTGACCAAGGGAGAAATTGAAAGACCTAGCGGATCCACCAGAAATCAGTTGATTGAGCTGATTAAGTAAGTTCAGGGAATGAGACCAATTTTGGAATTCTGATTGTTCGAAGTTTTGATATTGGAATTCTGCTTTTTCGAAGTTTTGATTTAGCTGATCAATATCATCAATATGGGTAATATGTAATTTTTGGATGGGGGAATTTTGAGATCCAACAATAGGACCATTACCATTTGAATTTTGGACTTTTTTGGTGCCATCATTTTTGGTAATACCTTTTTCTGTCTTGTTAGTGCCATTTGTTTCTGTACCATCTTTTTCTGTCTTGATAGTGCCATCTGTTTCTGTGCCTTCTCTTTCTGTGCCATCTGTTTCTGTTTCAATGCCATCTGTCCTGTTAGTGCCATCTCTTTTAGTGCCATCTTCCTCTATCCCATTAGCCTTCTGCAGAATCAATGGCGTATGTGGATTCTTTATCGATACAGCAAATCGAATCAGCCCAGTCATTGTTCGTAGTGGATTCGTAATCACAAATGTAAATTTCCATACTGCGGCGGCCTTGCCAGCGGCAAAAACGTCACAGTTACCCGCCATCAACAATTCCGTCACTCGGGTGGTCACGTCGTGATCTTGGAAATCATCATAACTTGCTTCCGACCCTGGGATCATCACAGTCTTTCCAAGGGCCCAGGAAACCGTCATGTAGAGCTCGGGCGGCGGCTGTTGACCTTGTTCGCAGGAGTGGAGGACGTAGGCGGTGATTTTCTCCTCGACGAAAAGACACGAGCGACGCGGCGACTTTTGGAGCCGCACCACAAGCTCGTTGAAGTCGCTGGGAAGCGGATCAAGGAGATTCACGTCATCGGGAATAACTATGGAGAGCATACGGCGTAGTTTGGAGGACGGCTGCTTATACCGCGCGCCTCATGTTGGTCACGTGACCACTAAGATCACGAGAGAATCACGCGCAAATCATTAAAAAATCACGTGCAAATCACGTGCATACTTACGTCACATCACCTGTGTATATTAATATTCACCGCCAACCAGACCCGCCTAGCACTTGTCCTCGACTCTAGGACGTGGCGGCCGCGCAGACATATATACCATCAGTGCAAACCGGTACGCACTCCCGAAAAGACATCCCACAACTATACAAAAAAGGCAGCCTGCATATAGCGTGGCGATGTAACGGAATGCCTTCAAGCCATTGAAGGTCCGGTACAACTCGGCATTAGCCAATGACATTGTTCCCAAAGGAAACGTCATGGACCAAAAGCCGCGGTGGAACCGAAGAAGCCCCACAAATGGGCGTTTCCAGCATCGGGAACTGGACGTACTGTATATAAACTGCCCATTGGGTTTCTTACAAAACGGGCTCATTTTGGACATCACAGACAAACATGCCAAGGCCGTGAGGAAGTAACCGAATGACATCAGCATCACAGCAAAAATCAGGCACACCACAAATATCGACGTGGAGAGTACGGCCGGCGTATATGCAGGACCGGAGTCCATTGCGGCCCGGAGCCCCGAAGTATATGGCGACCGATCCAAGTCCAGAGCATGTTCCATGATCAAAGATACGCAGTTTCGCCCGAATAGAAGAATCCCAAAAGCCCCTTGTCCTGCATAGCCTATGGGCAAGAACATCATCAACACCTGGCCACTATGGGGGGTCTTGTACACAAAGAGCCGCCAGAAATTGATAGTAACAATGATAAACGCTAAGCACATGGCCACCGACCACATCACAAGCGCTACCATCATAGTGGTGACCTGCATATAAACATGGGGCAAGTCCGCCGCCACCAACTGGCCACACGATGCCGCCACGGTCAAAGTGACCACAGGTAATAGAAACGCCATGGTTATTTTGGACAGTTCCATATAGTTCTCTGCGTTGCGGGACTTGGTGATGCTCAGGAAGAAGAGGGTTATGAGCGCGGTGTATACGGACCCAACCGTCACGAACCAAAAGAGCACCCACACACCAATAATATGGCGTTTTCCGGTGACTGCATGCAAGAACATGATTAGTGAAGTATAGCCCATGACAAAGGCGCCCATAAAGGGGGCGTATGTCGGATCTCGGTGCATTCGGCGGAGAAGGCCCGGATCTCGGACCACGCCGATGATGTGAGTTAGCAAAAGAAAGGCGAAGATGCAGGTTGCCAAAAGTCCGACCACGATAGCAACGGTCTGGAGCCACGGCCGAGGAAATGGGAAGTTGTAGAGGATATTGGCGGAGATACCCGTACCCATAACGGAAGCAAAGTCGGCGGGGTGACATCCGGCCACAAATCGATTGTGGAGCTTTTCCGATAACAGGCGTAGAAAGGGCATATTATGAGGGGCCCGATCGGCGCCGACTTTCGACGCGGGCTGGGAGCCGGGCTTGAGGTCGGGACCGGAGTTTCGGGCAGATTCGGGATGTTTCAAGTATGTTTCAGGCCGGAGTTTCGTAGGTGCCCCAGCGGTGTTCTTGGAAGCAGTTTTGGGTGTAAGTTTCAGATGGGATCCAGTTGTATGTTTCAGATCGGTTTCAGAAGTATGTTTCAGATCGGTTTCAGACCCGTGTTTCAGATCGGTTTCAGTGCCAGAACGCTCTTCTTCAGTGGCTTTGGCCCATTGCGTCGATCCAGTCGAGTGGGAACTAGTATGATGGATGCTCATACTTTGTAGAGCTTTCTGTGACTGTGGCTGGGATGTGGGGATGCTTAAATGGGCTGATGTGGATGGCTATACTTTGGGCGGGTAATACTTGAGAAAATATCAATAATGACAAATGAGCGGGGAACGGGATGCAGATACGGACGAACAATATAGGAATAGATGTTGTATAATTTAAGAGGTAGGAGATGACTAAGAAATGAGCGCGCCACGGCGGACGGGCCGACCACAAACTACCCAAAGCGGCAGGTGCAAAGCGGGGATGCGGCATTTTTCGGGCGCGGGTCCGGCGTATGCGCGGCTATATCGGGACTTGCGGGGCCGGCGTTTGCGCGGCTACATCGGGAGTCGCGGCCGCGGCGCCGTGCGCCCCTGGACCGAATAATTGCCTGATATGGCAGCTTCCGCACGGCCGGAATTTCGCACCTCAGTTGGTCTCGTGCACTCTTTTCCATATACACATGCATCAATGCGAATGCTCAGACCTGGCCCGATCCCTGGCCTGCACACAGTGCGTATCTGCGGGCATAAGTGCGCAATATTTGCTCACAATCCGTGCCACATTTTCCAATGGAGCGCGCGCCCGAAGCCACGGGGCCGCTGCCGATTGGTCGGCGCCGCTGCGCCCGAAACACAAAGCCGCGGCGCCAAATTATAAAAAGCGGCGCCGATCCCCGACGTTTTCCTTCCCATCCTAGACTATTACTTTCCAAACCACTTCTTTTATCCATTGACTTCTTAGATTCCTACATATACCCAAATTTATAATGCTTAGTGTCAACTCCACCTCGAGCGACATTTCCCAAAGCGGCTTGCCCAAGTGCTCCGCCGCCCCTTCTACCGTGTCCAACTTCGGATGCCTCGAGGACGAGACCAACAACAACATCCAGATCGATAACAACTTTGGCAAATTGATCAACCAATTGCGGGCGCTTTTGGGCGGCAAAGGTCTTTCATCCGACGACGTGGACGTGGACGAGATCCGCCAGGTCATGGAACTGTATGACTCTAATGAACAGGACTGGGGCCGCTTTGCCCTCTCCGACGCCTCCAAGGGCTACACCCGTAATGGTGTGGTCAACATCAACGGAAACGCCAACCTCCTTATCTTAGTATGGAGCCCAGGCAAAGGAAGCGCCATCCACGACCATGCTAATGCTCACTGCTGTATGAAGGTGATGAAGGGATCTCTCAAGGAGCAGCTTTATGACGTGCCAACAAGTGAGGGGGCAGAGATGAAGCCCAAGAAAGTGACCACGTTGGAAAGAAACCAGGTCGGGTATATTTCCGACAAGATCGGGTTGCACAAGATCAGTAACGCCCTGGATGAGGACTTTGCCGTTTCACTCCACTTGTACACGCCTCCATATGCAGCCCTTTACGGGTGCCTGATGTATGAGTCCGGCACACTGCGCAAGCATCACGTGAACATGAGTAAGTACTATAGCTGGCAAGGTAAGCGGATTTCCGAGGGCAGTACGTGCTGAAGGTTTTGGTAACTTGCGGGCGAGTTGCTATAAGGAGATGCGGAGTGAGCAGGTGATACTGTATACATGTATTATTGTATGCAGATATGGCGTTATATGCAGGACTATGATTTTGCTATATGCCACTAGCTAAGTAGTAGCTCTAAGACATATTGCTCTTAGTTGCTAGACTACATATGAATATAAGTGATTTAATGCAGAAGTATGACTGACAAACAAACTTGAATACAAAGTTCAGTGCGAAAACGGTCCAAACACAAATTAAAGATAGTGTTTAAAATTAAAGATCAAATCAGCGCGACCAAATTTCAAATATTCAAATCAGCGCGCAAAATTATTCAAGCCATTTCAAAATACAGTGTTTTCAAATTATTCAAACCAGTGCGATAAAATTATTCAAACCATTATTTTAAAATTATTCAAACAATTATTTTAAAATTTTTCAAACAAAATTATTCAATCCAATATTTCAAAATTTTCAAACCAATACAAGTTTTAATATACAGCATAACATGGAAACTAGTTTAGTTTTGCCCGTTTCGACCGTTGATTGGAATACTGTAAGAATAGTGTATATAAGCAACTGTCCAAATAAAATTTCCGATTACTGAATTCCATTAAAGTTGGTGTGAAACATTGCCATTTGGTTTGAATACTTTTGAAATATTGGTATGAATAATTTTGCGCGCTGGTATGAATAATTTTGTCGCACTGGTACAGTGTTTAAAGATACAGTATTTAAAATTACAGTGTTTAAAATTACAGTGTTTAAAATTACAGTATTTAAAATTACAGTATTTAAAATTACAGTGTTTAAAATTACAGTATTTAAAATTACAGTATTTAAAATTACAGTGTTTAAAATTACAGTGTTTAAAATTACAGTATTTAAAATTACAGTGTTTAAAATTACAGTATTTAAAATTACAGTGTTTAAAATTACAGTATTTAAAATTACAGTGTTCAAAATTACAGTGTTTAAAATTACAGTGTTTAAAATTACAGTGTTTACTCTTAGATTCTTTAGTAACGTCTTTTACCTATCACGTGTGTATTCGTTGATGGATTCCCAATAAGTGGGAATCTAGGTAATTACATAGTCCGAGAGTGAGCCAGCCCTAATGCTGGCTGCTTTTTATAATGCTGACTGCTTTTTATGATTGCTGACTGCTTTATATGATTACTGACTGCTTTATATGATTGCTGACTGCTTGTTATGAAACTGGCTGTAGTGAGCCATGTCTGGTGAAGGCGACTGTATATAAGGAGATCACGTGCTTATCTCGCGTTAGACAAGATCTACCGTGATTCCTCTTCTAATCGCACAGCGTAGCTATAATTTGAGCCAGTAGGTAGTGTATTACCGAAGGTGGATCTGACTATTTCAATTCAAACCAATATTTCAATTCAAACCAATACAAGTTTTAATATACATCATGGTACTTAAGTTTTGTCCGTTTCGACCCTTAATTGGAAGACTTCAAAATTAGAATATAACAGCTATCAGCAAGATAAAAATATCTAATCACTGAAAACTATCAAAAGTTCGTGTGAAACATTATGATTTGGTTTGAAAGATTGTGCGAAGTGGCACGAAAGATCTGAAATATTGGTTCGAATAATTGTCGCACTAGTTTTAATAATTTTGAAATATTGATTGAATAATTCGCACTGAATAATTTTGAAACACTGTAATTCAAGTTCGTACCACTCACACTTTCAAACCAAACATAATGTTCACTTTCATAGAATTCAATATCTTAATCTGAAGAATTGCATCATACATATAGAAATCTTCTAATCTGGGCAAAAAGGACAAAATTGAATTAGTATATATTCTGTATATACCAACTTGTTTTCGATTTGGAAGAATGAAGGCTAAACTTTTGAGTTGCAGTGTATTTTAAATTAATTAAAAGTGTTCAAATTTAAAGTTCAAATTTATTTAAACCATTTCAAATACTTCATTGATTCAAAATGTTCGTACCAATCGCACACTTTAAACCAAATGATGAAATGTCCACTTTCATAGAATTCAATATTTTGGATTAAATCTGGAAAATTGCCTTATATGTACTGCATTTGGAGTCTTCCAATCAACAGTCAAATGAGCGAAATTGATAGTTTCCATGATATCTTGTATAATAACTTCTTTGAATAAATGTGCGAAGTGGTACGAAACTGTGGAGTTCTTGATCCAACTATTTTTTCTTGGTTCGAATTTTCGCGCTGTTTAAATATTTGAAAATTACTGTAATTAAAGTTTCGTCACCTAGCCAGGTGTTGTATACAGGATAATAATCACTGGTTCCGTCTTTTAAATTATTGGAAGACTCTTATAGGTTCCATCTTTTAAATTATTGGAAGACTCTAAATGAAGTACATATGAGGAAATTTCCAGATTTAAATTCAGAATATTGATTCTAAAAGTTGGTGTAACGTCACATGATTGAAGATCCGAAACTTTGAATTGTTTAATTTCGCAGTGGTTTGTTGCGCGCTGGTTGAAAAGATACTGTACTGATCTTAGAAATCAAACAAATGTTCAATTATAGTTTAATATACTAAGATATTCCATGAAGATATATTAGTATATACATGAAGATATATTAGTATATACATGAAGATATTCCGAATAGTAGTTATTTATGAGTAATCACAACTAAAGAATACTTCTTTTAAATTCCATTCTTAAACTTAAGCATCAAACAAGGTTCAAAAGTTGACTCGATTTGACTAATTTTTAATTTTAAGTCATTGGAGTTTGCTTCAGGCCCTTTGTAAAGTTTTTTGGAACCAATATTTAGTGTGTGTATCATAGTGCGAAATACGGATTTTGCAACATTTTTTCTAGTATTCTTGAGAATAAATATTCCAGCAGCCGCGAATATATGCGCACGCAGCACTCTCACATAATTGAAAGCACCTAAAATTGCAGTATTCTGGATTGAGTATTGACCAATCACTATATCAGTGTATTATATCCTAACAGTGAATATCCACCAAATCTATAGAAACTTGATTACCAGTCCTCCTAGAGTCATCAATGTATCGACAGGTGCAGTCCAGATGCACCACAAGTTGAACAAGTTCATGATGTTTCACAAGTGTTTCATTTGCGCCCGCGACGAGTGCATGAGTACAAATAAATTTAGAGTATATAAAGGGGTGATTCCGCTGAATTCAGATTATATATAATCCACCATACCATTAAGATAGTAATAAATCATATTGTTTCATGTTTCCTTCTGTTTCATCCCATTAATCCCATTAATCCCATTAATCCCATTTCATACTTTCTCATAATGTTGCAAGAAAATAGAAATTCCATACTAATACTACATGACTTTCTGGAAAATTTGTTGTGATTGGTGATTTTGTTCTACTCTTGTAAGAAGACTTCTCCAACATGTCAAATAAAAAATTCATTTGATACAACCTTGATGTACTTTCTGATCCATGGAATATGGCTGAGTCATCTCTTATTGTTTCTATATTTGGACAATTCAAAATGTACTACTTTGCAGAATAAATCCTGGCCAGAAATGTGATCACAGCATTGATTTCTAGGCAGCTAATGGTGATGGAATGATATAATTGTGGCCTATGAATCTGAGGTTTGAGATTCTACGGTCGTCCAAAGGTCGTCCAAAGGTCAAAAAAAGGTCATCTCAAAGAAATTCTGTCATCAGAATAAATAATAGTGCTTTGCATTATATTTGTCCTCGTTGAATTCAAGTGTACAAATGTCTACCAATGCATCTTCCATGGAACTCTCATCGGTAGATTTCAATTTGAGCAGGCAGACGACTACCACCATCAAAGATTGCAAGACCAAATAACTGGTCTAGCAGGTCAAACAAACACCCAACGGTACCAAGATTGAAGTTCAAGATGATCAAGGCTAGAGATTGGGACTCATCAATATTCCCCAGTTGTTTAGGAAAACGCGAACATTACCATTCTACAGTATTTTTCAAAAATATTCATACCAATGCGACAAAATTATCAAAAATGTTTCAAAATTCAAACCAATAAATTCAAACCAACAAAATTCAAACCAACAAAATTCAAACCAACAAAATTCAAACCAACAAAATTCAAACCAACAAAAATCAAACCAATAAATTCAAACCAACAAAATTCAAACCAACAAAATTCAAACCAAATAAAAGTTTAAATATACAGCATAACATGAAACTACTTTAGTTTTGTCTGTTTCGACCGTTGATTGGAAGACTTCAAGAATAGCATATATAAGAAATTGTCCAAATAAAATTTCTGATTACTGATTCTATTAAAAGTTGGTGTGGAACATCATGCCATTTGGTTTGAATAATTTTGTCACACTAGTTTGAATAATTTTGAAATATTGGTACAGTCCATTTCAAAATTATTCATACCAATTCTCAAAAAATTTCGTACCACTTCGCACAATATTCGAAACCAAATGACGAAATGTGTGACACCAACTTTAATAGAATTCAATATTCTGAAATCTAAAATCTGAAGATTGCCTCATATATACATCTAGGAGTTAGGGGTCAAAGGGTGAAAACTGAACTAGTTTCCATGCTATCTTGCATATTCAATCTTGTAATTGATTTGAATAATTTTGAAATATTCAATAATTTTAAAATATTAGTATGAATAATTTTGAAAAAGACTGTATGAATAATTTTGTCGCACTAGTTTGAATAATTTTGAAAAATACTGTATTAAATTATTCATACCAAGTACAAGTTTTAATGTACAGCATAACATGGAACTACTTTGTTTTGTCCGTTTGGCTGTTGATTGAAAGACTTCAAGAATAGTATCTATAAGAATTCGTCCAGATATAAAATATTTGATTAGTGAAAATTATTAAAGTTGGTGTGAAACATCATCCATTTGAATATTTTTGTCGCACTGGTACAGTATTTTTCAATATTATTATACCAATATTTCAAAAATATTCAAACCAAATGGCATGATGTTTCACACCAACTTTAATAGAATTCAATATTCTGAAATCTAAAATCTGAAGATTGCGTCATATATATATTTAGGGGTCATTTTCCATGTTATGCTGTATATTAAAACTTGTACCTGGTATGAATAATCAAATTGGCATGATAATTCAAATTGACATGATAATTCAAATTGGCATGATAATTCAAATTGGCATGAATAATCAAATTGGCATGAATATTTTTGTCGCACTATAAATAATTTCAAATTGATATGAATATTTTTGTCACACTGATTTTTGTCGCACTATCATTTTTGAAAGACTGTAGCAGGCACGCATCCAATAGAGCCCAGACTTTTGAATGCATTCCGGAATTCCTTGATTATGCCATCAGCAACCAGAACTTATCAAAGCTTGATCAGACGGCTTCCATCCATCTGCTGTCATGTTGATATCTTCTTGACTATAGTCTGGATTCTAGATTAGAGAACTAGAGTCTGAGTCTAGACTAGAACACTAGAGTCTGAGTCTAGACTAGAACACTAGAGTCTGAGTCTGGTACTATGGGAGCTAGACTTATCCTTATTTGACTCCATCCTTATTGACCTTCACCTTACAACATTGCTAAAAATAGCTCTATAAACTTGGTAAAGTGTAAAGTGTCAAGTTACCTAGTCAAAACTTCCTAGTTGCGCCTTTTTACGCCGTAAAAAGTCCTCCTTGGCCTGCTCCGACTCCGCTATGAGGCCCTCATCTCGAAGACGGCGAAGCCGTTCACGGCCCTTCCAACTCTCGTATTCGGCTTCCGGATTCACGTCGTCAGTGTCATCAACACCGTCAAAAGGAATGTGGTCGGGGGTACGGGTGTGCACTTTTTGGTGTTGTTCGGCTCTGGCCAAAGCAGAGGCGGGGGAGGTATGGGATTTCTTTTGAGGGGGCTTTTTTTTTCGGAAGATGGGTCTGGCGGCGAGTAGGTTTGAGTCCTCGGAACTGGATTCAGAATTGGATTCAGAATTGGATTCAGAATTGGACTCAGAATTGGATTCAGAATTGGATTCAGAATTGGACTCAGAACTAGCTCCAGAACTAGCTCCAGAACTCGAATCTCCACCAGAACCGGAACTACCTGCAAGACGCATTTGAGTCCGGGATGGTTGCTCAGGAAGAGTGGTCTGCACCTCCATAGCTTGCGCTACAAGACGGACTTAGGTGTGCAGTGTATATATTCATACACCCGTACATCTGTTACACCTGTACATCCCACAAATAGAAACGAACTGGTAACACAGCTGGAATGAATTAATTGAGCAAGGTAATAGATGTTCTCAATGATATATTGAATAAGGGCTATTATGTACTAAGTATGGCACTAAAATGGCACTAGAATGGCACTAAAATGGCACTAGAATGGCACTAGAATGGCACTAGAATGGCACTGAATGGTACTGAATGACACTGAATGGCACTGAATGGCACTAACTAAATCTTATGACATTTCTGACTATTAACACATATCAACTTATCACATTCATAGCACTGAAAACTTGTTCATGTACATATTGTTGAGTCAATTTGCGACACTGTGTAAAATAGTCAAAGCTGCGCGAAATGATTCACATAAAATTGAATAAATTACATTGTTTTTCAAAATTATTCAAACCAAATACAATTTTTAATTTACAGGATAACATATGACTTCTTTAGTTTTGTCCGGTTCGACCGTTGATTGGAAGACTCCAAGAATATATAAGAAATCGTCCAGATTAGACTTCAAAATTGCATATAATGAAGTGGTTCACTTGGTTTAAAAGATTGTGCGAAGTGGAATATTTTGAAATACAGTCTTTCAAAATTATTCATACCAATATTTCAAAATTATTCATACCAATATTTCAAAATGTTTCATACCAATATTTCAAAAATATTCGTACCAGTGCCACAAAATTATCATACCAATATTTCAAATGATTCACACCAACTTTTATTAGAATTCAATATTTAGAAATCTTAACCTGGACGACTGCCTCATTTGTGCTACATTTGGGAGTCTTGTAGTACCAATCAAAGGTCAAAACGGACAAAACCGAACTGGTTTCCATGCTATCCTGTATATAATAATGTCATAGGGGATATTACTAAGCAAAGAAATACATAGGAAGTTACACGCG
>VATE01000166.1:708-19905 GCA_008065195.1 Metschnikowia amazonensis
AAAAAGACTGCATGAATAATTTTAAAATATTGGTATGAATAATTTTAAAATATTGGTATGAATAATTTTGTCGCACTAGTATGAATAATTCTGAAAAAGACTGTACTGTAAATAATTTTGTCGCACTGGTATGAATAATATTGAAAAATACTGTATGACTGCAAGAGTAGTATCCGCGTTAACACCAGTACATCCGAGATAGTGTAGCTTTTGGTCTGGACACAAGTTGGTGAATCCCAATTGAATAATGATACACAATCATTAGAAAGTACATATTCAGAGTAGACCTTATTAATAGCGATGTGGTCTTTAGAATTGAGTAGACCTGAAGTAGAGGCGAATATGATGAGTTTTAATACGGTGTCCGGGACTGCATACATACAGACGGAGTAGGACAAGTAGTAGAGTAGTATAGAGTAGTAGAGTAGTAGAGTAGTGAAGTAGTATAGAGTAGTAGAGTAGTATAGAGTAGTAGAGTAGTATAGAGTAGTAGAGTAGTAGAGTAGTATAGAGTAGTAGAGTAGTATAGAGTAGTAGAGTAGTATAGAGTAGTAGAGTAGTAGAGTAGTATAGAGTAGTAGAGTAGTAGAGTAGTGAAGTAGTATAGAGTAGTAGAGTAGTATAGAGTAGTAGTAGAGTAGTAGCAGTATAGAGTAGTATAGAGTAGTAGAGTAGTATAGAGTAGTAGAGTAGTAGTAGAGTAGTAGCAGTATAGAGTAGTAGAGTAGTAGAGTAGTATAGAGTAGTAGAGTAGTATAGAGAAATAGAGTAGTAGAGTAGAGCACCATGCAGTACTTTTCAAAGTATCAAACTAGCGCGCAATGTTTCAACCAAAAGTCAAATCTTATTTCAAAGTTTCGCACCGCAACTCTTTCAAACCATACAATGATTTCAAAATTATTCAAACCAATTACAAAATTAATATACAGGATAACATGAAAATATTTAGTTTTTTCCGGTATAGTTGATTGGAGTCTCAAGAAGACTATATATAAGCAATTGTCCGGAAATAAATTTCTGATACTGAATTACATCGAGTTGATTATGTCATTGGGTTTAAAGATTGTGCGGAGTGGAACGAACATTTTGAAATACAGTATTTTCAAAATTATTCAAACCAGTGCGACAAAAATATTCCTACTAATATTTCAAAATTATCAAAAATATTCATACTAATATTTCAAAATTATCAAAAATGTTCATACTAATATTTCAAAATTATCAAAAAAATTCATACTAATATTTCAAAATTATCAAAAATATTCATACTAATATTACAAAATTATCAAAAATATTCATACTAATATTTCAAAATTTTTCATACCAGTGCAACAGAATTATTCATACCAAATGGCATAATGTTTCACACCACTTTTAATAGAGATATAAAATATCTCGCTGATTGCTATTACATTCTTTTCTTGGAGTCTTCCAACCAACGGTCGAAACCGACAAAACTAAAATAGTTTCCATGTTATGCTGTATATTTAAACTTGTATTTGGTATGAATAATTTTGTAGTACTGGTACAGTGTCTTTCAAAATTATTCAAACCAGTGCGACAAAATTATTCATACCAAATACAAGTTTAAATATATATCATAATATGGAAACTAGTTCAGTTTTGCCCGTTTCCACCGTTGATTGGAAGACTCCAAGAAGAGTATATACAAGCAATCATCCAGATATTAAATATCCAATTACTGAATTCTATTAAAAGTTGGTGTGAAACATTATACCATTTGGTTTGATTTTGAAATATTGGTATGAATAATTTTGAAATATTGGTATGAATAATAACGGGCGCTGGTATGAATAATTTTGAAAAACAGTGTATGAATAATTTTGTCGCACTAGTAAATAATTTTGTCGCACTAGTAAATAATTTTGAAAAAGATTGTATGAATAATTTTGTCGCATTGGTATGAATGATTTTGAAAAATACTGTACTAATATTTCAAAATTATTCATACCAATGGAAAATGGTTCCTACCAACTTTTATAGAATTCAGTAATCAGAAAATTTATTTTGGACGATTGCTCTTATATACCATTCCTAGAATCTTTCAATCAACGGCAAAACGGACAAAAAAGTAGTTTCCATGTTATACTATATTAAAACTTGTACTTGGTATGAATAATTTTGTAATAATGATTGAATAATTTTTCGCACTGGTATGAATAATTTTGTCGCATTGGTATGAATAATTTTGAAAATACTGTAGAGAAAACTGAGAATAGAGACGGATAATAATGAAACCAATCCTAATAGAAATAGTACGGAAACATATGCTAATAAAATAGTCGGAAATCACTAATAGACAAACTAATCCTTCATAGTCGGAAACTAATGACTATAGTGGTAATGATGGTTTTTCAAAAGTATTCAAACAGCGCGCAAATGATCAAAGAGAAACGATAATACAGTCTTTTACAAAATTATTTACACCAATATATTCATACCAGTGCGACAAAAATAATCATACTAAATGGAAGTTGTTCCTACCAACTTTTATAGAATTCAGTAATCAGAAAATTTATTTTGGACGATTGCTCTTATATACCATTCATAGAGTCTTCCAATTAACGGCAAAACGGACAAAAAGTAGTTTCCATGTTATGCTGTATAATAAAACTTGTACTTGGTATGAATAATTTTGTAATATTGGTATGAAAATGTTGCCGCACTAGTATAAATAAATTTGTCGCATTGGTGAATGATTTTGTCGCATTGGTGAATAATTTTTCGCATTGGTGAATAATTTTTCGCATTGGTGAATAATTTTTCGCATTGGTGAATAATTTTTCGCACTGGTTGAATTTTAAAAGTTGCTTGAATAGCTTAAAAACTCTATATTCTTTCAAAATTTATTCATATATCATGACTAATTCCAGAGTCTTCCAATAAATGTCAAATGGACGAACCTCTTCTCCTGTATATAACTCGAGTAAAAAACTTTTAATCTGGTTTCAACCATCTCTTTCCTTGGTTGAATCGTTTTTCTAGTGTGGTTGAAAACTTTTTGCGCGCTGCTTTGAATACTTTTCAAAAGAGTAGTGAAAATTCGCAAGTCAACACGAATGAGATTTAACAAATCTAAATGTTCGCACTAATTTTCTACCCATCTAAAATTCATTTTCCTTAATTTTCTATCCATCTAAAATTCATTTTCCTTAATTTTCTACCCATCTAAAATTCATCTCTTCTCTCAAATTTTAAGCAACTCCGTTTAATACCTTAACCGACTCTTTCGTCAACACAACCTTAATCACTTTTTTAAGATAAACAGGGCTACTCAGCCCATTTAACCACTCAAGAATCTTAAAGTCACTAACCAAGATACAAGTACAAAATAGCTTTGTTGATTCACTACAGCGACATACAATTGTATATAAAGAACAAATAATTTAGAATGGATTAGTTTAGTAATACTCATAGAGTAGTATAAAATCAGGTGTATTCCCACCTTGATGTCTGAGTTTAAGTAGACCGACTTCTTGAGAGTATGGTCATTGACATTGTCAGATTTACAAATTCCGCGTTTCCAATTGGGATAAGTCATACCATTATGTAAAATCACGACACAGTATTTCCAAATTATTTATACCAATAATTATTCAACCCATATAATTATTCAACCCATATAATTATTCAACCCATATAATTATTCAACCCATATAATTATTCAAACCAAATACAAGTGCTAATATACAGCATAACATGGAACTAGTTTATTTTTGTTTCACCCTTAATTGGCAGACCCCTAAATAAATACAAGGCAATAGATTTCAGAATATTGAATTTATTAAAAGTTGGTGTGAAACATTAATTGGTTTGAATAGTTTGTGGCACTAGTTTTAATTTGTCGCACTAGTTTTAATTTGTCGCACTAGTTTTAATTTGTCGCACTAGTTTTAATTTGTCGCACTAGTTTTAATTTGTCGCACTAGTTTGAATTTTATTGGAATGAATAATTTCTCGCACTGGTATGAATAATTTTCAAAAACACTGTACCATTATGTAAATTCAATGAACATACTCCTTAAAGTTAAAAGTATTCAATCCATCAACAGATTCAAGAAAGTGAATTAGACTCTAGCATCGCCTTGAAAATATGATATCAAGTATTAAGATGTAAGGTCTCACGAGTTCACAAGTTCAGACTTCTGGTGTGCACGTTAAGTTTCTGAGAACTGGTACATGGATGCCCACACAACATTATCTTAACCTAGTAGTAGATGAACCTAGTAGATGAACCTAGTAGATGAACCTAGTAGATGAACCTAGTAGATGAACCTAGTAGATGAACCTAGTAGATGAACCTAGTAGATAATTGATAGTAGATACACCATAGTAGATGAACCTAGTAGATAAACCATAGTAGATAATTCATAGCAGATAATTCCATAGTAATTCATAGCAGATACTTCCATAGTAATTCATAGCAGATATTTCCATAGTAATTCATAGCAGATAATTCCATAGTATTTATCCCTCAGTTTCCCAATGTTAGGCTTGATCTCAGTACTCATGTTCATTATCTTTACTCATCTGACAACCACTCTGGATTAGAAATCAGATTGAGTCAAATGAATAGTCAGTCATCAGATTTTCACAGTAACCTGATCTTAATAGTATATCATGCTCCTTATCTGGGTATTAGAAAATAATGGTAGGAAATGGATAGTAGAGGAGTCCTCCAGAATTGCCAAAATAGTCAGATTTAGGACCTAACCTAAGGGATCTTTGTCATCATACACTTTCTATCTATACCAGAAAAATATGTTTTCTCAATTGCTACTTCCACAGCCCCTTATATATATTTCCTATACGAGCTCGCACTTGTACAAAACATAATTTTTAGTTTCTCCACTTCAAGACTGTTTCATCTGCACCTTGTACTTCTGAAACATGAGAGTACTTGGGTGCAATCCGGCATATAGCGCGCTCCTACACTCATCCAATTACATAAATAAATAGAGATGACAGTTAATATAGATTAGAGTTAATATACATTAGAGTTAATATAGATTAGAGTTAATATAGATTAGAGTTAATAGATATTAGAGTTCTTAGTCTAGCCTATATTTATAACATGGCTTGGTTCTTGTAAGTCAAGTTCTTATCACCTGCATGTGCGACTTCCTAATTGGGTAATAACGCGGAATGCTTGCAGCCACTCACTTGGCAATGCTGAATGTGGCTTATGGCAAGTAGAGTAGGGAGTCAAGATGTTGACGATAGAGATTAGGGAATACTATGCGCAGGCAAAGTAGAAATATCTTCGGGGCCTTTAATCTTGAAAGTCAATTACATATCTGACTAAGCATGCCTGGGTATTATGATTGGGAGATACTAATGATACGGTTGAAACAGACATCATTCTATAGTGTATGGAACCACCGGCTATGGCTAGGGAAGAGGTGATGACAAGATCACGTACCATTTAGCTTAATCACGTGACCAATAATTTCAACATCACGTGACCATTAAATTCAAATCACGTGACCATTAAATTCAAATCACGTGACCATTAAGCTCAAATCACGTGTCCATATACTGTGAATTATCCCTGGTCTTGACTAATGCCCCCACTACAAGCAGCTTGTTTGTAGCACGGCGATTCTGATTAGAAGGGGCAAGTCAGGTGTTCTGCATCCACGGCGGCAAGCATTGCGACATTGCCCGATTAGGATATCCTGTATGATCCTAGGTTGCAAATGCGCTTGCTCTGGATACCAGGTCCATTGAAAGAGGCGAGTGCAGAAAAAATACATTACTGACAAGAAGAAATCGTACAGACAAGAAGAATCGTACAGACAAGAAAAAGGCGAGTGCAGAAAAGAAAATATGCACGTACTGACGAGAATGAGTGGAGGAATAGACTCGATCTTAGAGTGCGAGTCTAAGATCTAAGAATAGAGTATTGAAGATTTGAGAATCACTTGCTTCAGTGCAGTTTTCACATTCTCCTCCACTTCCTCCACACTCCCCTTCTTCGTCTCCCCCTCATAGTCTCTCTTCTCATCTCCACTTCTCATCTCCATTTCTCATCTCCACTTCTCATCTTCACTTCTCATCTCCATTTCTCATCTCCACTTCTCATCTCCACTTCTCATCTCCACTTCTCATCTCCACTTCTCATCTCCACTTCTCATCTCCACTTCTCATCTCCCCTCTCCTCTCCCCACTTTCCCCCCTCTTCTATCTTCTTCCCCCTCTGTAGCAGATTTAACCTCATCCTTCATTATACTTCCAACAAGTGTTGCTGCAAAAACTGTAGTTCAAATTGACAATTAAGATTGTTGAATAGAACAGTTATAGATTCATGCCCAACAAATCATCTGACTCACTTTCCACTTTCCACCTCATTGTTCCGATATCTCCCGATCCCAATGCCGTTTCCCTAAAGCAACCAGCAAACCTCAGAAAAATACACTTTCTGTTATCTTGACTGTATGCACTGCATGCGCCATTCCAAGGGTTAGAGCTTCCTCTATACACAGCATGATAGAGCGCGGTGTATTGCTAGGCACTTGGGAACCACTATACGAACAGTGAAGGCAGAAGCAAGTAAAATGCCAAGGAAGATAAAAGTGATGAAGAAATGAATAGAAAAAGTTGCGGTATTTATTGATACAATATTGACATTTCCTATTTCAACAATGACATTCAATAGTTTCATCATCATCATTTCAATTCATCATTTCAATTCATCATTTCAATTTCATCATCATTCCATCTCTATCCAATGAACTGCACAATCTAGCAACCCTGTTTGGTCTGCATCACTGGCTAATACCTGCCACCTAAGCGCATATCCATTGGGCATATCCATTGGGCATATCCATAGCGCATATCCATAGCGCATATCCATAGCGCATATCAATAGCGCATATCAATAGCGCATAGCCATAGCGCATAGCCATAGTGCATAGCCATAGTTCATAGCCATAGTTCATGTATATAGACTATGAATGGAACTGATTGGTTATTATACCTATGCCAGATTCGTATTTCTTCACTCGTGATAGCCGCGTGACAACTTCCCGTTTATGTGTAAATGGCATGCATTACCGTGTTTCGTAATGCCACTAGCCTCCACGAATCCTGCCTGGTAGATGTGTCTAACACTTTAAGCGTTACTGCATAAACATAGGGAATCTTATGAATTTACCGTATTGAAGAATTCATTTTGTTCTTTTAGAGATGACCGAAAAGGAACGTGGATTTTGCTTAGATGCTAGAACTGATCCAGAGCTGATCCAGAACTGATCCAAAACTGATCCAAAACTGATCCTAATCGTGATCCTGATACGGTTAAATTTGACTTTCCATTGTTCCACTCTATTTGGACATTTTTCCGATCTCTTTTTCCGATGATGTTAAAAGAATTGACTGCTTCCATTGTTTCTGAATAAACAATTAACAATGTGAACAATAATATCTCAATAATCATATATCTCAATAATCATATATCTCATTGAACTATTGTTATGCTTAATTTTTTTCACTCCATGCAAACTTTAATGGCACTTCACATATCCGGCATGCTTCTTTCTGCAACAAACTCAGCCTCTTTTAAAGTCATACCTATGGAAATGGACAAGAACTAGTCAAGGCCACTATAAAATCTCGCCGTTTTCTTCAAATTACCAATATCTCATTCAACAATGTTGCTAATTCTTCCTGTGATCGCTTTTTCTCTCGCACCTTTGGCTGCGGCTCTAGTCGTTCCATCACAAAATCTCTTCAATTCACACAAGCTTTTGAAATTGGATTTTGAGGTTTTGCATGGTGACTCCATTCAAAATGCTTCTCCTCATAATAGACCAAGAGTAGCCAAACGTTTCGATGACTCGACGTTGCTCGAGCTTAAGAACATGACAACTTATTATCTGGCAGTTATTTTTGTTGGTTCCAATAGGGAAGAATGTCATGTATTGGTTGATACTGGGTCTTCAGATTTGTGGGTCAAGAGAAACGATGTAGTGTGTGGAGAAAATGAGCGAGCACAACTTGGACTTGAGAAAATAATTGCTGGAACCAAAACGAGCTCCACCGAAACTAGAGCTGAAGAATTTGGTACTGACATTTCATCGAATATTTCCCAATCTGATTCAAAAGACTTGAAAGATCAATCAGAAGACTTGAAACATCAATCAAAAGACTTTAAAGATCAATCAGAAGACTTGAAACATCAATCAAAAGACTTGAAACATCAATCAAAAAACTTTAAAGATCAATCAGAAGACTTGAAACATCAATCAAAAGACTTGAAACATCAATCAAAAGACTTGAAACATCAATCAGAAGACTTGAAAAATCAATCAAAAGACTTGAAACATCAATCAAAAGACTTGAAAAATCAATCTCACAAACTCCCTTCAATAGATATCAAAAATATCATTCCACAGACTCACTTGGCTAAAGATGCTGCCGTTCATTTTCCAAAAAAAACTTCTATAGTTGACCCCGGACCAAACCAAAATCCAGAACATATTGAATCAAAAGAATGCAGCGCTTTTGGTTCCTTTAGTCCCGAAGATTCCCTGACTTTCCAACTTAACACCACAGCACCAGACTTCGATGTCTTGTACATCGATTATACCTATGCCAAAGGGGTTTGGGGCACAGATACCGTTGGATTTTCCAACACTGAGGTGGAATTGAGCTTTGGGGTAGTCAACGACACGCTGATTGAACATGGTGTCCTTGGAATTGGCCCCATGCTTGGAGAGCTGACCGTCACCAACGTAAATGGCGATTACACATACCAAAACTTCCCCGCTCAGTTGAAAGCCCTGGGAGCCATTAATAAGATGGTGTACTCGCTTTTCTTGGACAAGAAGTCTCAGAAAGGGTCTGTTCTTTTTGGAGCCGTGGACCATAAGAAGTACACGGGCCAATTGCAAACGGTTCCTCTTGTCAACTTGTATGAGAAGTTTCACATGCTAAACCTGGTGGCCGTCAAGCTTGATAGCATGTACTTGGAGAACGAAGCTCAGAACGTGGTCATTTTGGACCAGCCCATTGGTGCCATTTTGGACTCTGGAACCACGCTTCAAGCCGTGCCCCAAAACATCTTGAACTCATTAGTCAGCCTGATGCAGGGAAAATACTCTGCCGAAGAGGATCTCTATGAGATTGACTGTGCGTACAAGACCACCCCGGGCAACTTGGTGTACGACTTTTCCGGCATCAAAATCAACGTTCCTGTGGCAGACATGGTTTTTGAAAGTCATGGAAAGTGCTACTTGGGAGCGCAGCTCTATGATCCCAGGGATAACCTTCCAAGTGCCTTTTTAGGCAATAACTTTCTCCGGAACGCATACGTAGTGTATGATTTGGAGACTCTGAGTATTTCCATGGCCCAGGCAAGTCACAGCGACGAAGAGGACATTGAGATTGTGACAGATACCATTCCTCGTGCTGTGAAAGCCGCAAGGTACTCTTCCACCAATCTTGCCACCCATGTAAATGAGCACACTTCGGAGATATTCAAGGCAAGGGAAGCGCATACTCCAAGCCGTTTCCTAGGTACACTGGTGTAGATGGCAGGTGTGAAAGTCCCGTCATACGGGACTGACATACAGTGTGCAAGAACACTTCGTTTTGACAGCCTCCAGGCAAGAGAATTGAATTGAAGTCAATTGAATATAATTGGAAGCCAATCCAAGACTGTTTCATGCTCATTTCAAGTACCTCAAGTCCCAAATCCTCCACCTGCTTCAACCCCTAAGTTTCCTCTCCTCCCTGTAAGTAGCACCCATAAATATATCGAGTTGACATCTTGGTGATTTGATTGACATCTTGGTGATTTGGTTGACATCTTGGTGATTTGGTTGACATCTTGGTGATTTGGTTGACATCTTGGTGAATTGGTTGACATCTTGGTGATTTGGTTGACATCTTGGTGCATTGGTTGACATGTTTAACAAGTATTTGCAACCCTAGCATTCTTTAATCAGGAAAGATTCTGGCAACACACTAGGTGCGTGATTCTGAAACAGTGGAAGCCCAACAGACTATCAAATCATTCTAGAGAAATCTCATACAAATGCTCACTTTATGGAAAAAATCTTTTTCAAAAATAAAGGATCAAGAGTGCGCTTTATATATGGCAAAGAAGTCCTGACGCAACTCTAAACATCCGTTCATCCGTTCGGAAATGGCGCATTGTCTCAAGTATGAAACAAGCATCTGTCATGTGACATGCACACTTTCTGCACACAAAGTCAGTTTTATACTAGTCTTTTCATATCTATTACAAATCCATCCATTATAAAAACAATTATAACAGAATCTGAGTGCTTGGAGTTTTTGAGAGGTTTCTGACATATCTGCAGGTCCACATGCACCAAATGTATGTAGCGCGGAGTTTCTCCCTGGTTGAAGAAGGCCTAATTAGGACACTCCCTAGACGCCCAAGGGGAATGGCTGCAGACCCTGTTTCAAGTGTGCAGGGCTGCATACGCCCAGTATATATAAGGAGGAGTCTGCTGTTGCTAAAATATTTATTACTGATGAAATATCTATACTGATGAAATATCTATACTGATGAAATATCTATACTGATGAAATATCTATACTGATGAAATATCTATTACTGATGAAATGTCTATTACTGCTAAGATATCTAATACTGATGAAACATCAGGTCAAACCAAGAATAGAGAATACTTTAGTATAGAATGAGACTTCAGGGATCCTATCAAGCTCAAACATTGGAATGTGTTATATATCACAGATTCAAGCATTCATCAAAACAATTTTTGGGATATTCATACCTCCATGGCAGAATTGATTGACTTGCTTTATTGATTACTAAAAGGGAAATTTGGACTCTATCAATTCTTGCAGTATAGCTCAAAATATGATGTTGCAATTCAACTTAATCGACTTCAATTCCACAATGAGTGTGCATCAATCATTTTTATACGGTGACTTGTTGATATCACCAAAACATGATTCCATATTATCCACAAGATAATCAATTCCAACCTTTCAAACCAGTGATGTCCAAACTCTTTTAATAGCAGTTTTGATGAGCACTTCATCATCACACAAATCCATTAATCAATCACATTTAGTGACCATCACAGACCTAGAATTGTGAAATGATATAGTCGACTATTCAGTTGACCAATTGAGGCAATTACATACATGCTTAATCAACTTCAAGAAGATACAGTATTTGAAAACATTTTGATGGGAATTATTGATGGTCCAATTAAACAATATTTTTAAGACATTGTTAAAATTCTCATCAATGATTCCAGATATTCAATTTCCAATCATCAGGTTTAGTCCCAAGTTCCTTCTCAAACCCGCAAGCCGAATATAACTAAACAAACCATTATTCCCAAAATTCATTCTTCTGTGTCTCTATTAACATGCTCATTTATCAGTTGAATAGATAAGAGTCAGCCATCAAGCCCCGAATCTCAGTCCAGAACCATTTGATACTTAACTCCTTTGGAAGGAGTCAATATATTCGCCAATCAAAGATTCATTTAGTGATAATTGGACATTCAAAGTTTTGGTATAAGCATTGCTGGCCCTGACAGCCCAATACACTTACTTGATTTGCAGCTGTACATCAGGAAAACTTGTGCAATAGTCGAACGATGAAACATGGAACTGACACAAGATATGATTACGGAAAAAACAAAAGTTAAAAAGCCACGGGATTGAGATTAAAGTGGTTCCAAGTTCACAAGTTCCAATATTTATGTTAACATGAATATACTATCATGATATGACAAACATCCTAAATATGACAAACATCCTAAATATGACAAACATCCTAAATATGACATGCATACATTTCAATCACATTCATCATTTTCCCTGTCTTTTCTCACAGTTCATTCCATGTCAAAAAACTTCCTGTTTATAAATTTTATTTCAGTTTCAAGTTCATGATCAATACAAATTCTTAGATTCAATGATGGTTCAATTCTTGTTCATGACATTGTATATGATCAATGTCGGTGATACTAAGTCAATGATATTATTTCATGCCATTCCTTCACATCAATTTCTTCGTGACATTCCATTCATTTCACACGATCATGTAATGATGATTTAAATGTCAAGATGATTTCACAGTTAATCTGAATTTCATGTGCATGAGTTTAATTCATTCCACGATGGATATTTATTTCTAGAGCTTCCATTTTGATAAGAATACCTGTTTGAATAATTGACCTGTTTTGAATAATTGACCTGTTTCAAATATTTAACCTGTTTTGATCTTTGCCTGAACATTTTGAGTGACCAAGTGATAGAGAATAGCATCCGGAAGTTGGCTCACGACTTCAAAAAGGAGCTCGACTCTATCTGCAAAACAGACATCACGTTCGAAAAATCGACGACTCTCAGAATGGTGATGACATGGTTGTTTTAGATCTCCAGGAGATTGAATTCATGGCCCAGGATTCGTATCAAGAGTTCATTAATATCATTTCTCAAATTCTTTTCTCAAAATCGTTTCTCCTAATCATTTTCCAAAATTTAATCTTCATCTGTCAAATTCATTTTTCATTTTGATAATCATTTTTCAAAATCTAATTTCATTTCGCAAATCTCATTTTCAAAATCATTTTTCAAAATTTAATTTCATTTCGCAAATCTCATTTTCAAAATCATTATTCAAAATTATTTTTCCAAAATTTAAATTTCATTTCTCTAATTTATCTCTCATTTTGGAAATCATTTTTCAAAATTTAAGTTTGACTTCTCAAATCGTTTCTCAAAAACATTTTCCAAAATTGAATCTTCATTTCTCAAATTCATTTCTGAAAATCATTTTCAAAATTATTATTCCTAAATTTAATTAATATCTCATTTGTCATATTTATTACTGAAAATCATTATTCAAAATGATTTTTCCAAAATTTAAACTTCATGAGTCAAATTCATTTTTCATTTTGATAATCAGTTCTCATTTTGAAAATCATTTTTTAAAATTTAAATTTCATTTCTGAAAATCATTTTCCCAAAATTTAATCATCATTTCTCAAATTCATTTCTGTAAATAATATTCTCAATTTCATTTTTCATGCTGTAAATTATTTTTCCAAAATTTAAATTTCATTTTTCAAATTCATTCCGCAAATCTCATTTTCAGAATCATTTTTCAAAATTCTCAAAATCATTTCGCGAATTCATTTCAATATTTTCTCAAAATCATTTCGCGAATTCATTTCAAAATCATTCCTCAAACTCATTATTTTTGAAAATCATTTTTCCAAAATTGAATCTTCATTTCTCAAATTCACTTCTGAAAATCATTCTCAAAATCATTATTCCCAAATTTAATTAATATCTCATTTGTCATATTTATTACTGAAAATCATTTCAAAATTATTTTCCAAAATTTACATTTCGTTTGTCAAATTCATTTTTTATTTTGATAATCTTTTTTCAAATTTATATTTCAATTCGCAAATCTCAATTTCAAAATCATTTAAATTCTCAAAATCATTTTTAAAATTTAAATTTCAATTCGCAAATCTCAATTTCAAAATCATTTAAATTCTCAAAATCATTTTTCAAATTTAAATTTCATTTCGCAAATCTCAATTTCAAAATCATTTTTCAAAATTCAATTTCATTTCGCAAGTCTCATTTTCAAAATCATTTTTTCGAAAATTTAAATGTCATTTCGCAAATTCATTTCAAAATCATTTTTCAAAATTTAAATTTCATTTCAAAATCATTTCAAAATCATTAATATATTTTTGAATATCATTCTTCAAAATTTTATCCTGTTTCGAATATTTAACCTGTTTCAGCAGAGATTAACCAACGTGCTGTATTTCAAATGGCTCACACTCCTCAGGGATCTAAGAATATGAGATGTGCCTTATTGTGAGCTGAATGTTCGTTTATATGCTTCGCCTGTATATACTCACAAGTATGCGTTAACTTAAACCAATGTACGTTATTTTGCACCATTGCAACTTCAATTCCACACTGTCACCATTTTGCAACTTACATGTTTGGAGTGTTGCTAACGTGGCTGAATCGAGGGTCCTGCATACACTGCATTTAATAAAAAGTTCGCCAATAACCACTTCTTACTTTCAATTTCCTGTTTCATTTCCACATACTCTTGACAGCCACGACAATGAATGTATTGCCAGGATATTTGGTGACCATGAAAAAAAAGTAACAGTCCTTCTGGTTGCAAATCCTAACCATCCGTAGAATTAATTCTGATGCTCACAACCGGAGTAGAAGTTGTGAATGTCAAGGTCAAAGGAGCTGATCAAGCAATCAGAAATGAGTGAGTCATTTAAAAAGTTTTTGAATGGCAAATGCTTTGAATTGATGAATCAGATTGTGCCTTTCAATGGTGTATTCTTTTTGAGAAGCGAATTGGGAGTTATTAGTTTGGAATATTTATGGTTTGTGAGAATATTTATGGAATTGTGAGATTTATGCTTTGTGAGAAATTTATGGTTTGTGAGAAATTTGACTATTGTGAGAATATTTGTGGTACATATCTTTTCAAAATTATTCCACCAGTATAACAAAATTAACCAGTGCGAAAAATATTCAACCAGTGCAACAAAATTATTCATATATTTCAAAATTTCTCAAACTACTACAAAAATATTCAAACCAAATACAAGTTTTAATAAGCAGCATAACATGTAAAATGGTTTAGTTTTGCCCGTTTCGACCGTTTAGTTGAAGACTCCAGTTAGTATAAAAGAGCAATTGTCCAAATATAAAATATATAATTACTGAAATCTATTATAAGTTGGTGTGAAACATTTGGTTTGAATAATTTTGTCGCACTAGTTTGAATAATTTGAAATATTGGTTTGAATAATTTGAAATATTGGTATAATTTTCTCGCACTGGTATGAAAAATTAAAAGTACTGGTTTTAATAAGCATATGTCAACTACTTTAGTTTTGTCCATTTGACCGTTGATTGGAAGACTCCTATAGTATAAGATCACGTTCAAATATAAAATATATAATTACTGAAATCTATTAAACTTGGTGTGAAACATTTGGTTTGAATAATTTTGTCGCACTAGTTTGAATAATTTTGAATATTGATGAATAATTTTGAAAAACAGTGTAGTGCGACAAAATATTCGAACCAATATTTCAAATTATTCAAACCAATATTTCAAATTATTCAAACCAATATTTCAAATTATTCAAACCAATATTTCAAATTATTCAAACCATATAAAAGTGTTATATAATCATGGAAACTAGTTCATTTTGGCCTTTGACCCTTGTTTGAAAGACTCCGAATGAGGAAATATGAGGCAATCCTCTATTTAAGATTTCTCAATATCGCCTAAAAAAGTAGGTTTTACTCATTTCGTCATTTGGTGTGAAAGATTGTGCGGAGTGGTCGAATCTTTTCAGAATTCATCAATAATTTTGTCGCGCTATAGTGAGATTCTCTCCTGGGTACCTCAGGTGTACAGGTGCAGGGTGCACGGATTTCGTGCGAAGGTCATCACGAAAATCTGCCCCCTTTATCTCCTCCTAGTCCCAGATCATGAAAGTCAAGACAATCAGCAGGTCGGCGGATACCTATATCCCCGCCAGAAACACTCAGGAATCGGCCATTCCCCGCAACTTGAACCCTGCTCTCCATCCCTTCGAAAGAGCAAGGGAGTACACGCGTGCATTAACCGCTACCAAACTCGAGCGCATGTTTGCTCAGCCTTTTATTGGTCAGCTTGGAGACGGTCACCGTGACGGAGTTTACTGCATCCTGAAGAACTTCCAGACCACCAACCAAGTTGCTTCCGGCTCGGGTGATGGAGTCATCAAGTACTGGAACCTCACGTCACGTGAGGAGACTCTCAGTTTCAAGGCCCACCGGGGCATGGTCACGGGGCTTGCAGTGACCCCACGCCGAGGCCTTCTTTCGTCTGGTGACGACAAAACCGTCAAGTTGTGGTCATTGGAGAGCGAAGCCTTTGGTGACGTCACAGACGACTTGGATGTGTACCGCAAAACCGGAAACAAGAAGGGTCTTCTCAAGACTTTTGCAGGAGAACATTCATTCCAAGGTCTAGACCATCATTTCACCGACGATTTGTTCGTTACCGGTGGAGCATCCATCCAATTATGGAACACCAGTCGTGGAAACTATGTGAGCAATCTTTCTTGGGGCTGTGATAACGTTTCCAAGGTCAAATTCAACAAGACAGAAACAAACGTTTTGGCCAGTTGTGGCTCCGACAATTCTATTGTTTTGTACGATATTCGTACCAACTCGCCCGTGCAGAAAGTGGTGACGGATTTGCGGGCCAATGATATCTCCTGGAACCCTATGAACGCCTTCCACTTTGCCAGTGGCCATGATGACCACAACTCGTATCTCTGGGATATGAGAGACTTGCTGAAATCGCTCACCATCTACAAGGACCACGTGAGTTCGGTAATGAGTCTAGACTTTAGTCCTACGGGCCAGGAGTTGGTGACAGGCTCATACGATAAGACCATCCGAATCTACCGGGCTCGCGAGGGGCGGTCACGGGAAATCTACCATACCAAGCGAATGCAGAGGGTATTCGCCGTGACATTTACTACCGACAACCGCTACATTCTCAGTGGGTCGGACGACTCCAATATCCGTCTATGGAGAGCCAATGCGGCCGACAGAGCAACAGTCAAGTCGGCACGTGAGCAGGCCAAGCTCAACTACGATGCCAAATTGAAGGAGCGCTACAAGACCATGCCGGAAGTACGGCGTATTGCCAGACACAGGCATCTTCCGATGGTGGTGAAGAAGGCTGGTGAGATTAAGCGCGTGGAGATTGAGAGTTTAAAGAGAAGAGAGGAGAATGCAATCAGGCACAGCAAGGAGGGTTCCAGAGTGCGTGTGCCTGAGAAGCAAAAACACATTCGGGGGACTGCATTCAAGGACTCAGAAGGGCAGTAGTGATTCTACGGGTGTGGTTCTAAGCTAATGGGAAATTGATTGGAGTCGGGTACGTATTCCAGAAGGTAGGTGAAAGGAAGTTGGGCTCATGGAAATCGGAGCACCAATGGTTAGGAAGGACTAATGTTAGAATGTGTTAGAATGTGTTAGAATGTGTTAGAATGTGGGACTGGGAACTGGACTGGGAACTGGAATCAAGAAATGGACTGTTATCAGATACAGTGTTTTTCAAAATTATTCAAACCAGTGCGACAATTATTCATACAATATTATTCATACAAGTCGACAATTATTCATACAATATTATTCATACAAGTCGACAATTATTCATACAATATTATTCATACAAGTCGACAATTATTCATACAATATTATTCATACAAGTGCGACAAAAATATCAATTATTCAAACTAGTGCGACAAAAACATTTAAAAATATATCAAAATTTTAAACCACTTCGCAAATCTTTTAAACCAAATGGCATAATGTTTCACACCAACTATAATAGAACGCAGTAATTAGAAATTTTATATCCGGACGATTATTTTTAAATGCTATTCTTGAGGTCTTTTAATCACGGTCAAATGGACAAAACGAGAGTAATTTCTATGTTTTCCTGTAAATTGAACCTTGTATTGGTATGAATAATTTTGTACTGGTTGAATATTTTGTTGCACTTGTTGAATAATTTTGCACTGGTTGAATAATTTTGCACTGTTGAATATTTTGTTGCACTTGTTGAATAATTTTGTACTGGTTGAATAATTTTGTCGTTCATTTTGTCGCGGTTAATTTTTTACAGTGTTTTTGAAAATCATTCAACAAGTGCAACAAATTATCACACCAAATACAAGCTTTAATTTACAGGCTAACATGGAAACCACTTTAGTTTTACCGTTTCAACCTTTGGTTGGAAGACTCCAAGAATACTACATATAAGCAATCCTCTATTTAAGATTTCAGCATGTCGTCTAAAATAGTTGGTATAAAACATTATACCATTTGGTTCGAAAGATTGTGCGAAGTCGTGCGAAAGATTTCGAAATGTTGTTTGAATACAGTCTTTACAAAAATATTTAAACCAGTGCGACAAAATATTCAAAGCAAATGGAATATGTTTCACACCAACTTTTAGTAGAACTCAGTAATCAGAAAGTTGATTACTTACATATGCTATTTTTGGGGTCTTTCGATCAACGGTAACAGACAAAACTTGAATAGTTTCCATGTTATCATGTAAATTGAACCTTGTGTTTGGTATGAATATTTTTGCACTGGTTGAATAATTTTGTCGCGGTTAATTTTGTCGCACTGATTAATTTTGTTACAGTGTTTTTCAAAATCATACAACAAGTGCAACAAAATTATTCACACCAAAAACAAGCTTTAGTTTATAGGATAGCAAGGAAACCACTTTAGGTTTGTGTGTTTCAACCTTTATATATAAGCAATTCTCCATTTTAAGATTTCAGAATATCGTCTAAAATAGTTGGTGTAAAACATTATGCCATTTGGTTTGAAGATTGTGCGAAGTGGTGCGAAACATTTCGAAATACTTTTAAATAATTTTGTCGCACTAGTCTGAATATGAAATATTGCATGAATAATTTTGAACACTGAATACAGTTATAGAGTAATTTTTATACAGTGTTTTTCAAAATTACAGTGTTTTTCAAAATTATTCATACCAATATTTTAAAATCATTCTGACCAATATTTTAAAATTATTCAAACTACTACGACAAATTATTCATACTAAATAGCATAATGTTTCACACCAACTTTAATAAAATTCAGTAATCAGTTATTATATATCTTGCTGATTGCTATTATATTCGAGTCTTCCAATCACTGGTAGAAACGGACAAAACTAAAGTAGTTTCCATGACCTGTAAATTCAAACTTGTATTTGGTTTGTATAATTTTGAAATATTGGTTGAAAAATTTTGCTCGCCGGTATGAATAATTTTGAAAAATACTGCATAAGCAATCCTCATTTTAAGATTTCTGAATATCGTCTAAAATAGTTGGTGTAAAACATTATGCCATTTGGTTTTAAAGATTATGCGAAGTGGTGCCAACATTTCGAAATGTTGTTTGAATACAGTGTTTACAAAATTATTTAAACCAGTGCGACAAAATACCCAAACAAAATACAAGTTTTAATACAGTATTTTTCAAAATTATTCATACCAGTGCGACAAAATTATTCATACTAGTGCAACAAAATTATTCATACCAATATTACAAAATTATTCATAC
>VATE01000166.1:20180-30348 GCA_008065195.1 Metschnikowia amazonensis
ACGATAATTGGAAGACTCTGGGAATGGTATATTAGAGCAATCTTCCAAATATAAATTTTCTGATTACTGAATTCTATTAACGGTTGGTAGGATTTTCCATTTGGTATGAATAATTTTGAAATATTAGTATGAATAATTTTGAAATATTAGTATGAATAATTTTGTCGCACTGCTTTGAATAATTTTGAAAAATACTGTATACGGCATAACATGAAAACTAGTTTAGTTTTACCCGTTTCGACCGTTGATTGGAAGACTGCGAGAATAGAATATTCAACCATTCGTCTAGATTTCAAATATCTAATTACTGAATTCCATTAAAGTTGGTGTGAAACATTATGCCATTTGGTTTGACTATTTTTGAAATATTAGTATGAATACTAATGCGCGCTGGTATGAATAATTTTGAAGACTGTACAGTGCACAAAATTATTCATATAAATATTTCAAAATCATTCAACAAGTGCAACAAAATTATTCATCCCAATATTTCAAAATCATTCAACAAGTGCGACAAAATTATTCATACCAAATGGCACAATGTTTCACACCAACTTTTAATAGTTTTCACTTATCGCATTTTTTATATCTTGTTGATTGCTATTACATTCTATTCTTTGAGTCTTCCAATCAACTGTCAAACGTACAAAAGTAAAGTACTTTCCATGCTATCCTGTTAATGGAACCTCGTATTTGGTATAAATAATTTTGCATTGGTTGAACAATTTTGCATTGGTTGAACAATTTTGCACTGCTTGAACAATTTTGCACTGGTTGAATAATTTTGTCGCGGTTAATTTTGTCGCGGTTAATTTTGTCGCGGTTAATTTTGTTACAGTATTTTTCAAAATTATTCATACTAATGCGACAAAATTATTCATACCAATATTTCAAAATTATTCATACCAATATTTCAAAATTATTCAAACCAAATAAAAGTTTTAATATACAGCATAACATGGAACCTACTTTAGTTTTGTCAGTTTTGGCCGTTGATTGGCAGACTCCAAGAATAGAATGTAATAGCAATCAGCAAGATATAAATATCTGATTATTGAATTCTATAAAAGTGATTTGAAATATTATGCCATTTGGTATGAATAATTTTGTCGTACTGGTATGAATAATTTTAAAATATTGGTATGAATAATTTTGAAAAAGACTGTACAGTGCTTTTGAAAATCATTCAACAAGTGCAACAAAATTATTCAAACCAATACTTCAAAAATTTTCTTCGCACAATCTTTAAAATCAATTGGCATGTCAACATTGATCAGAATTGGAATTTAGAAATTTAAATCTGAAGAATAGCTTCATGTACATTTAGGAAAGGGTCACCCCGAATGAACTAGCTTCCTTGATATCCTATATACAAAAGTACTTGGTTTGAAAGAAGATTCAAGTAGTTATTGTTTGAATAATTTATAGCACTGGTTTGAATAATTTATAGCACTGGTTTGAATAGTTTTGAACATTGAATTGGTGTTAAGACTGCGCGAAGTGGTACGAAACTTTTGAATTATTGGTTTGTTTATTTTGCCAGTGCGGATTTAATCATTTCGCGTTGGTTGAATACTTTTAAAACACTGTTTAGGAATACGATTTGGGTAATCTTATTCTCTTTTTTTTTGACTATATACAAGTGTGAATTCACATGGCATTGAAGATATCACTGGTTTTATTTTATAGAAATACAATTGTCATGAGTAATGAAGCTTATTCATTGATGTTAGATCTTTGACTCCCAAGATCTTCTGGGGTCTGTGTAGTAATCATCTAGGGACAATCCTGGAATAGTCAAAATTTCTTCTAGCAATACCCAAACAAGGGGATGCTTACCCTACACTTTATTGAAGTATAGGATAGCTTGACTTACAGATCTACATACGCTTCGTAGTAAATGGTGTACGGGTGTATTCACCTTGGATATGGACGTTGTTCGATTGAATGCCATATTTAATCTGACCCAGTCACTCTCTAGAATATACACTTTAACTACATAGGTACCGTTCAAATACACACATTTAATACCCATTTGACCCTCTTGGCGTTGGGATTTTTGTCCTGGGGTAGCATGGTGTACGGGTGTTGTGCACCAGTCTTCAAAAATATTCATACGAGTGCGACAAAATTATTCACCAATATCAAAATTATTCACCAATATCAAAATTATTCACCAATATCAAAATTATTCAATCCAAAAAATTATTCAATCCAAAAATTATTCAATCCAAAAATTATTCAATCCAAAAAATTATTCAATCCAAAAAATTATTCAATCCAAAAATTATTCAATCCAAAAATTATTCAATCCAAATATATTGTAATACACAGCATAAAATGGAACTACTTTGTTTCTGTTCATTTGGCCGTTGATTGAAAGACTCCAAGAATATGTATCAGCAATCAGCAAGATATATAATATATCATTACTGAAAAGTATTAAAGTTGGTGTGAATCATTATGCCTTTTGGTATGAATAATTGTTGCACTGGATAATTTTGAAGACTGTAGTATTCACCAATATTTCAAAGCCTCGTACCACTTCGCACAATCTTTCAAACCAAATGGTATAATGTTTCACAAATACTGTAATAGAATTCAGTAATCAAAAATTTTATATCCGGAAAATTACTCTATATGCTATTCTTGAGGTCTTCCGGTCAACGGTAACGGACAAAACTAATGTAGATTCCATGATATCCTGTAAATTGAACCTTATGTTTGGTATGAATAATTTTGAACTGGTTAATAACTTTGCACTGGTTAATAACTTTGCACTGGTTGAATACAGTCTTCAAAATTATTCAAACCTATCAAAATTATTCAAACCAACAAGATTTAATTTACAGGATAACATGAAAACCACTTTAGTTTTCTCCATTTCAACCTTTGGTTGGAGGACTCCAAGAATAGTATCTATTTTAAGATTTCAGAATATCGTCTAAAATACTTGGTGTAAAACAGTATGCCATTTGGTTTGAAAAAGTGTGCGAAGTGGTGCCAAACATTTGTTTGAATACAGTCTTTTACAAAATTATTTAAACTAGTGCGACAAAATATTCAAACCAAATGGAAGATGTTTCACACCAACTTTTAATAGAACTCAGTAATCAGAAATTTAAATCACGAGTATTGTATATAAATACTATTCTTGGAGTCCAATCAACGGTCAAATGGGCAACAGTAAAGTATTTTCCATATTATGCTGTATATCAAAACTTTATTTGGTATGAATATTTTTGCACTAGTTGAATAACTTTGCACTGGTTGAACATTTTGTCGCACTGGTAATTTTGCACTAGATAAATATTTTGGCACTGGTAATTTTGCACTAGATAAATATTTTGGCACTGGTAATTTTGCACTAGATAAATATTTTGGCACTGGTAATTTTGCACTAGATAAATATTTTGGCACTGGCTGAGTATATTTACTGTATTCATCAAGGAAATTACAAACATATTATTTGGCCTTCTAAGAATTCTATAAGGAAACATTTTCTTGGCGTCACCATTGGAAATGACCGAAAAGCTATCGAATACTTATCCTTCGACATCAAAACTCACTCTCAATACTCAACTATAAAGTTCACAATTCGATTGGAATACGTGTTCTGCAATCAAAGTGTTAGGAGCCTCGGGATTTTCTTGCATTGGAACATTCCGCAGCGCACTGCAACATTTGTTGATCGATTTATAAATTCTGCGACAATACACATTTCAGTCTGCAACTGCAATTGTAACCTCTGCACTTGTTATTTATGCCTCTGCACTTGCAAATATATTCCTCTGTACTTGCAAATATTTTCCTCTGTACTTGCAATATTTGTAACTGCAATTAAATCTCAGCAACTGGTTGGTTTTCTGCCAGAATATTCGTGTAGCAAAGGATTCGTGTGGGAGGGTGTGGTGTACGGGTGTATGAAAATGTACAGATTTCTCTGATGTACAGATTTCTTTGATGTACAGATTTCTCTGGTGTACAGATTTCTCGAGGTACAAATTTCTCTGATGTACAGATTTCTCCAATGTACAAATTTATTTACACTATTCTGATGTACAAGTTTGATTTCTGAGTCAATAGCCGTTTTAATCTGGTTTCATCAAAGCCCAGGTCCTGCCAAAAACGGAAATGGCCTACTGCACTTTCCCCAGCGCCCAGTCACGCTCTTTTGGGAACGCAGCGTTGTGTGCACTTTTGATAGGCCACTGCGCGCGGTTTTGTCAGAAGTGTCTCCAGCTTCACATAATCCGTGCTGCCCGTTCTCTTCTTTCCGTGCAAACTCACTTCCCGCCGTGCACGTATAAATACTTGATCAACCGCAGGCTTTCCGACCGTGACATCTCACGTATCGTTTTCCGCCGCCTCATTTTAGCCACCTGCCTTTTTTTGCCGAGTTCAGGGCACTTGGGACCACAGAACCCAACAAGGAGTCAGTCCAGAAGGCAGAATCTCGAAGCAGGAGTCTCTAGAAGCAGGAGTTTCAAGAAGCAGGAGTCTCAAGAAGCAGGAATCTCAAGAAGCAGGAGTCTCAAGAAGCAGGAGTCTACTAGAAGCAAAAGGCAGAATATTCAAAGAATCGTCTGAGATAGGGCAGAACAAGACGGCAGAATATTTTGAGGGAGAACAAAAAAGGCAGAACAAAGAAAGAGTCCAAATAACCGAATCAATCCCAGAATAAACCAGGTTTCAATTAAGAATTGATTGCTGGTAAGATTAATTTGTGGATTCATAGATTAGGATTTAGATTGGAGACTGAGTACTTGAAACTTGATTGTTCTTGATTGTTCTGATTGTTCTGATTGTTCTGATTGTTCTGATTGTTCTGATTGATCCTGATTCATACCTGATTGATCTTGATTGTTACTGATTGTTACTGATCATCCTGATCCTGATTCATCCTGATTGTTACTGATTGTTACTGATCATCCTGATTGTTACTGATCATCCTGATCCTGATTCATCCTGATTGTTTCTTACACATACTCCATTCAAAATCTCCATCAATTAAAATGCCCGACAGAAACGTCTTGAAGATTTTTCTGCACTTTAAGCAGAGCCATGGCAACCAGCAAGCTCAGAGTCCCGGAAATAGCACTGGAAATACCACACAAGCCAGCCAAAATGGAGGAAACACTGCAAGCTCGTCTTCCACGCAGGGTGTATCGTCGGCTGATACCCACCTCCGGCCGTCCGTGTCTAACCTGTCCCATAATGGAGCCCGTAAGTTCTTGGGCATCCAGATCGGGAAACATGAGTCCGGCGAGTCTCTTTCCTCACCCGTGCTCACCAACTCTTCGGACCACCGCGAAACTGCTACACCGCCTATACAGGCAGCTGGAAACTCGGTACACTCGCCAGGACTTTTAGCCCAGCACTCTTCTCAGCAACATGCTCACCGTTTAACCAGTGCTGAAGAAATTCCTGTTAACAAGTCCACCAGCATGGTAGAGATTAAGCGACTTTTCAAGCCATCTCGCAAGGCATCTAAAAATCTGCATCTGCAAGGAGTGAATGTCAGTCCTAATTCTGGGGCGAATTTTGCCAATTCTGTAAATTCTGCAAATTCTGGTGGTAATTCTACAAATTCTGGTGCCAATTCTACAAATTCTGCTGCGAACTTTGTTAATTCTGGTGCGAACTTTGCTAATTCTGGTGCAAATTCTACAAATGCCGCGAATTTTAATCCTACTGCAAATTTCAATCCTACTGCAAATCTCAGCTCAAATCATTCCATCCAATCACAACACCCTTCCGCTGCTCCAAGCAGAGAACCCCTGGCATCTTCTCTAGTGGCTCTCATTCAAAATACTCTGTCTCAATTGCTACATCAGCAGCAACAACAGAATAAGCGTAAGGATGTCCCCCTTCATGAGCCATTTACTCAGGATGAGTCTCCATTGGTTAAAAAATATGGCAAAATTAAAAAGGAATTGGGGTCCGGTGCGGGGGGATCTGTGCGCCTCATTATGCGTCCACTGGACTCCAAAACTTTTGCAGTTAAGGAATTTCGGCCGCGCAGAAATACTGAATCTTTCAAAGATTACACTCGCAAGTGTACGGCCGAGTACTGCATCGGGTCCACGCTCAAACACCCCAACATCATCAAAACCATTGACATTATCCACGAAAACAACCGCTATTATGAAGTGATGGAGTATGCGCCCATTGATTTCTTTGCCGTGGTGATGAGTGGAAACATGTCACGAAATGAGATCAATTGTTGTCTCAAGCAGATCTTGGAGGGTGTATCTTATTTGCATTCTTTGGGCTTGGCACATCGTGATTTGAAGCTAGACAACTGTGTGTTGACCACGGATGGAATCTTAAAAATCATTGATTTTGGCAGTGCTGTGGTGTTTAAGTACCCATTTGACCAGTATGCTAACAAACAGGATATTCACTATTGCCATGGAATAGTGGGGTCAGATCCGTACTTGGCGCCGGAAGTATTGAGTCATCTGAACTCATATAATCCTCAGCCTGTTGATCTCTGGTCCATAGCCATTATCTACTGCTGTATGACATTGAAAAGGTTTCCCTGGAAAATCCCCAATCCGGAGAAGGACAACAGCTATAAGTTGTATGCCATGGATGACGATAACTATCACGACTATTACCTTTCCAACGAATGTCATAAGTTGTTGTTGAGGCACCGGCATCTCAAGAATCTAATAGCACGGCTGAATAAAAAAGGCAAGCTCTTGAAATTGAAAGAGGGTATGAGTGAAGGCCGGTCGCCTGAAGTTTCGGAAGAGAGTGTTGAAAATCATGAAAATGGAGATGTTTCCGGAGAGACGGAAAAGCCTAGCAAGGAGAGCGAGGAGAAACTCGATGAAAAGCTCAAAGGCCTTGAAAATATCGAGATCTTACTGGCTGAGCAGATTGAAGAAATCACGCTGGAGCTCAAAGTTATCGATGATAAATTGGAGGAGTACGAGACCATCAAATCCACCAATAAGGCCAAATTCCTTGAGGCCAAACACGCGCAGGATCCTAGAAGAGAAGGCGAAGGTGACGAGCCCAGAGAAGGCGTACGCCGAAGCAAATCCCATAAGCAAATCCACGGGCCATACCGTCTCATGCGTCTTCTACCGCACATGTCGAGGCCCATCATCCATAAGATGCTTAAAATTGACCTGCACCAGCGGGCCACCATTGAAGAGATTATGAATGACGAATGGATCCACAGTATAAAGTGTTGTACGTTGAAACAAGCACAGAAGGGGACGGAGGTGAATATTGAGGATGCAGAGTATGTAATTTTTGAGAAGGGCGAGCCGGACCATGAGCATACAGTTGTGATAGATGAGGAGCCTAAGAAGACGTGATGATTGAAAGTAATGATGTGATGGAATGATGGGATGATGGGATGATGGAATGATGAGATGCAGTGTTGAGATGGAATGATGGGATGATGAGATGAGTGATGGAATGATGAGATGCAGTGTTGAGATGCAATGATGAGATACAATGATGAGATGATGAGATGCAATGAGATGCAATGATGAGATGCAAGGCTGAGATTAAAAAGCAATGTTCCATGGTGCTACGCTTGCCAGATGTCATGTAATCACATGCCATGATCGTTAACAGTGATTTATGGTACAGTTAATGACATGAGGTGTGAATCTTGGTGACTGCCATTAATATATACTAAGAGGCACATTACACTACATCAGTTTTCAAAGTATTCAACTAGCGCGCCAAGAAACAGAATTCAACAATTCAAAATATTCACAGCAATTCAATTATCAAAGCAGTGCGACAATTATTCAACCCTTTTAAAGTTTCGTACCTTGAATATTCTTTCATCCAAATATAAGTTGTTATATAGACAACAAGAAATCTAGTCCTTGACCCAAATGCAGTACAATTCTTTAGATTTAAATTATTTTAATTCTGGTAATTTCCGATAAAAATGACATGATGCTATTTTGTTTGATTGTGCGAAGTGAACGAAAATTTGAAAATTGCTTTGAATAATTTTGTATTTCAAAGTTTCGTTCGCACAATCTTTTAAGTATAATGATTCACGCCAACTTTAATATTCTAAATCTTAGTCTGCACAATGCTCATATGTACAGTATTCAAAATCATTTACCAATATTACAAAATTATTTATACCAAGTACAAGTTTAATATACAGCATAACATGCAAACTACTTTAGTTTTTACCATTTGGCGGTTGATTGGAAGACTCTAAGAAGAGTATAGATAAGCAATCATCGAAATATAAATTTTCTGATTACTGAATCTATTGAAAGTTGGTAGGAAACATTTTCCATTTGGTATGAATAATTTTGTCGCACTGGTATGAATAATTTTGAAAAAGACTGTCCATTTGGAGTTACCAAAACATATTGTTTCAAGTTATCCTGTATGTACCAACTTGGATTTGGTTTTCCAACTTGGATTTGCTTTGACCAACTTGGATTTGGTTTTACCAGTTCATGAATGATCAACTTCAAGTCAACAATAAATTCAAGCATTTTACCAAGCTTGAGTTTGCCAATCTCCTTGAAGCTTATAGGGTGAGAGAGAAGCTTAAGCTTTCCACCCTCTGCGAGAGATTAGGAAAACTGAAGGAGCGTTTGTCTTGATCTTCTCCAAGCATTTCATTTTCTGCATCATTGAAGAGATCTTCTTCCGCTGACATGATGGTGTGGATACGTTAGCTCTGGAGTATCTACTGTTTGCAGTGTTCGCGGTATAACTACTGGTGAATACATTCGCACTCTGGCACGAGAGCGCATCATCTACAATAAAACGAGGAATCATGAAATAAATAGAATATGTATAAATTAGGTTACCATGAATTTTAGCCTAGACCAGAATCAAAGTAAACGAAGTACAAAAAATGGTACAAAAATGGTACAAAAATAGTACACACTAAACGTAACAGTAGACGTACAGTATCTTGGACTTGGTTTTACCATCTTGGATTTGGCTTTACCAACTTGGATTTGGTTTGAATGAATGTGCAAAGTGGTACGGAAATTTGATTCTTGGTTTGAACTACAATTTTTTAAAGTATTCAAAGCAGCGCGAAATGTAACAGAATTCAAACCGATACAGTTTCAATATTCACCAGTGCGAAAAATCATTATAGAGTATTGCTTACATAAGAGTAATCCACATCAAGGCATACATGATTATTTTGGTACTTCTAGTTTTAAGTTTGTTTCATTATCTTCTGGCTATTTCTTAGACAGACATAGGGGCCGTCTAGGCCATTATACGGGTCATTGTTTATTGTGGCTCGAATGTAAGCCTAATGTGGGCTCAGTTGATGTGTGAATGTTTACAGTTCCAGTTGTACACCTTTATTGAGGTCAGTATTGACTGTCTAGCCTCAAGGATAGCTGAATACATTTGAATTGATGTAACAGTAATTCACATGAGTAAGTGAGATGTGTCAAGTAATTCAAAGCAGCGCGACAAAATATTAAACCAATACAGTGTTTTTCCGAATTATCATACCAGTGCGACAAATTATTCACACCAGTGCGACAAATTGTTCATACCAACCTTTAATAGTTTTCAGTAATCACATATTTTATATTTTGCTGATTGTTATTACATTTTCTTAGAGTATTCCAATCAACGGCCAAAAGGACAAAACTGAAGTAGTTTTCATGTAATGCTGTATATCAAAAGTTGTATTTGCTTGAATAATTTTGAAATATTTGCTTGAATAAATTTGAAATATTTGCTTGAATAATTTTGAAATATTTGCTTGAATAATTTTGAAATATTTGCTTGAATAATTTTGAAATATTTTCTTGAATAATTTTGAAATATTTGCTTGAATAATTTTGAAATATTTGCTTGAATAATTTTGAAATATTTGCTTGAATACAAACTGGTTTGAATATTTTTGAAAAATACTGTATTCAAAATTTTCGTACCACGTCCACAATCTTTCAAAGCAAATGACGAAACAGTTCACACCAACTTTTTAGAATTCAATATTCTGAAATCTTAATCTACAGGATTGCCTCTTTTGGAAGTCGCTCAGTCAAGGGTAAAACGAAGAACTGAAGAAGTTTCCATGTTATGTTGTATATACAGTCTTTTTCAAAATTATTCATACTAGTGCGAAAAAAATATTCATACCAATATTTCAAAATTATTCAAACTAGTGCGACAAAATTATTCATAC
>VATE01000222.1:953-22582 GCA_008065195.1 Metschnikowia amazonensis
ATAATTTTGAAATAATAAAAGTTGGTGTGAAACATTATGCCATTTGGTATGAATTATTTTGAAATATTGGTATGAATAATTTTGAAAAATACTGTAAATCGCAGTACCAGATTGAGAAACAGTGTATTGCAAAATTACAGTATTTTTCAAAATTATTCAAACTAGTGCGACAATTATTCAAACCAAATGGCAAGTTTCACACCAACTTTTAGTGAATTTCAGTAATTATTTTATATTTTGCTGATTTTATTTTATTAAACTCTTGGAGGCTTTCAATCCACGGCCAAACGGACACTACTAAAGTCGTCTCCATGTTATGGTGTATATTAAAGCTTGTACAGTATTTTTCAAAATTATTCATACCAATGCGAAAAAATTATTCATACAGTATTTTTCAAAATTGTTCATACCAGTGCGACAAAATCATTCATACTAGCGCCACAAAATTATTCATACCAATACTTCAAAATTACTCAAACCAAATACAAGTTCTTATACACAAGATGACATGGAAACTACTTTAGTTTTGTCGCTTTTGAAGCTTGATTGAAAGACTCCAAGAATATTATGAATGAGCAATTGTCCAGATATAAAATTTTTGATTACTGAATTCTATTAAAAGTTGGTGTGAAACATTATGCTATTTGGTATGAAAACTTTTTGTCAACGAATACCTAACGTGCAGTGACTCAAGGTACTTCGTAGATGCGTTGTGTGCAGGATACACCTGATCTGTGTACAGGACGTCTCCGATGAAAACTCTTCACCGAAGACGCACCAGTTTTATAACTTTGGTCTTGTAAGGTACAACTTACATATCCCTGTATATCAAATATACTAAAACATAGGTTGAAACTTGTGGCACTGGTATGAAAAATTTTGAAATATTGGTATGAAAAATTTTGAAATATTGGTATGAAAAATTTTGTCGCACTAGTATGAAACTTTTTGAGAACTGGTATGAATAATATTGAAAAATACTGTATTTGGTTTGAAAATTGTGCGAAGTGGTACGAAACTTTTGAGAACTGGTATGAATATTTTTGTAGCACTGGTATCAATAATTTTGAATATTGGTTTGAATAATTTGAATATTGGTTTGAATAATTTGAATATTGGTTTGAATAATTTTGTCGCACTGGTATCATTAATTTTGCGCGCTGGTATGAATGATTTTGAAAATCACTGTACCTAACGTGTACTGACTCACAACAACTTCGATGTGTTATATGCCGACTAAGAAGCGAGAAAGCACAGCTCCTAGAGTGGTGAAACAATAGACTGAGTGCAGTCCATCATACAACTGAAAAGAGACAATGAACTAAGGACTGGGTCAATATAAATATGTGCTAATAGTCTATCTCTTCAAGCCTCGGTCTTGCAAGGTACAACTTACATATCGCGGTATATCAAATATATGAAAACATAGTTGAAACATAGCAATATTTCGAAATTATTCACACCAACTTTTAATAGATTTCAGTAATTAGATATTTTATATGTGGACGATTGCTCTTATTACTATTCTTGAAGTCTTCCAATCAACGGTAAAAGCGGGAAAAATTAAAGTAGTTTACATGTTATGTTGTAAATAAACTTGTATTTGGTTGAATAATTTTTTGGTTTGTATATTTTTATATTGGTTTTCATTTTCGCGCTGGTAATAATTTTCTGGTGTGAATATTTTCGAAAACACATACTTTAGTGGATTTGATGCAGTTTCATGGTGCTCGTTTCTCATGTTATCTCAAACTTCATAAATCACATGTGACCATAATATAGCAATAAATCATCCAATCACTGAATGCTAGAATCATTGCTTCTATCATAATCTAGCATTTTTACCACGTATCATTTCTCCGGTTCGGAATGTGTTATCAAACTGTTTTCTCATCCGAATACTTAAGTCTCTTTCCCGTCATTCTTGTATAGTCTAGAGCTAGCATTAGTATAATCATTTCACAATGGAATAATTCAAAGTTGCTTCAATAAGAGGATCAGGATTTGAAAGCCATGTGGACCATTAATCATCTGATTGAGTTGAGTGATAGATATTGCCGGAACAAAGCATTAGAGGATCTCTGGAAGTTCTGTTATAGAAATATCATACAGCAACGCCATATATAACATAGTCAAGTATGTAACTTCGATCCGATTTTTCTTTGTAGCTAGATTTCAGTGTTAGCCAGAATGGACCAATTGTTCGTTGGAATAAACAGAGTCTTGGATTCTGGTCATGTATACCATCACTGTTAGTACCAGAGCTCAACACATGACTATATTCCAGAACTCCTGGGACCAATAATTTATTGACCTGATGTGCTGGAGATAAATGGGTTTAGCAGTCGAAATCTGCTGTTTTCAAATTGTATTTGTTATACCGTAACACCAAATATTAAGAATAATAACTTGAATCTCAAGAGAAGTCATAGATTTCGTTAGGATTCTTAGAGCTTTGGACTTATGAACATCTTGGAAGACATAGGTAATTATCTCATTGGACTCATTATTTCTTAGAATTTATTGGACTCATTGGACTCATTAATTCCTAGAACTCATTGTAGCTCATAAATTCCTAGAACTCATTGTAACTTATAAATTTCTAGAACTCATTGTAACTCAGTAATTCATAAAGCTCATTGGAACTAATTGGAACTAATTGGAACTAATTGGAACTAATTGGAACTAATTGGTAATCATTGGAAATCATTGGACTCATCAGAACTCATTGGACTCATTAGAACTCATTGGACTCATTAGATCTCATTGGACTCATTAATTCTTAGAGCTCACTAAAACTCACTAGAACTCATTGATTCTTAGAACTCATTGGAACTCATTAGCTCATTGATTCATTAGAACTCATTGGAACTCACTAATTCTTAGAACTCATTAAACTCATTGAACTCATTAATGCTTAGAACTTTGGAATTCTTTGACCTCATTGAATTCATTGAATATTAGAATTCATTGAACTCATTAATTCTTAGAACTCATTAATTTTTAGAACCATTGAACTCAATTCTTAGAACTCATAATTCTTAGAACTCATAAATCTTAGAGCTCATAATTCTTAGAGCTCATAATTCTTAGAGCTCATAATTCTTAAACCACATTAATCCTAAACTCATTGAACTCCACTAACTCTGAGATCTTCATGCAATCTATCCTCAAAACTTAAACGCTCCTTAAATGGCGCGAAGATAATTTCGCAGATTATTCTTGGTCCACTATTAATATTTTAATGAGCGAACCCCTCCTTTTATATTCAAGCGTGCGCTCTTATCCGCGGAGTGTGGGATTTGCAACCACACTTGAAACACGCTCAAACGCACTATAGCAGGAATACATCTGAAACAGCTGGTGCAGCTAAATGAGGCATATTTTAAGCACTGTTTCTGTCCAGTAACTGCTAGTCTGTCCTGTTACTGCTAGTCTGTCCTGTTACTGCTAGTCTGTCCTGTTACTGCTAGTCTGTCCAGTGTACGAACTTTGTCTATCTACTGCTGGTGTACGGATTCTTTCTCACTTTCTCACAACTCAACTGTTCCAAACCCGTGCATGCTCCTGACACTTCTTTCTCAACGGCATCTCAATTACTCCACTGCCCGCTTGTTTAAATGACCGTGACCTTTTCTCCAGGTGACGTCAATTCGCCGGCGTGTGTGGACCATAAACAATGGAAGAACCACCGTGTTGTGGTGTACGGATCCGGCAACAGTGTCATCATCCACTCCGTGACCGCCACATCCAGCGCCACTCTGCCGAGCGCAAGTCTCCAGACCATATATGCCGAGCGGGACGTGACGGCTGTGGCTATTAATAGTGAAACTGGCCTAATATGTGCTGCATATGGGGCAGAACTTGTGCTCCTACGCCCGGTTAACGAGTACATGACTATACCAAAATGGCTGGAGGCGGCCCGATTTTTGCCAGAAGCTACGAGGGGGGGTGAAACCTCCAACTTTCAGCTGCCCGTGCGGGAGACTAAAGTGTCTAATCTGTCTAATCTGTCTCTGTCTCTGTCTAATCTGTCTAGTCACGTGCTCGGTCACGTGCCCGAACAGGTTTGCTGTCTCCGGTGGGCGCCTACCGAGTCAGAGCTTGTGGTGGGCACCTCAAAGGCCATATACCTTCTCTACGTGGTGGCAGATTATGCAGAGGTGGCGGTTTCGTGTCGGTGGCAAAAGCTGGCGCCTGGGCCCGTGGGTATGGTGGACATTTCCCCCGATGCTAGCAAAATCATCACCTACAACACAAATCTGCTCGACCATTTTGCCAAGGTGTGGATGCGTATCACATACGGTGATAACACGCTTTTTGAGTTGGCATATGCCGATCATGGCACCAATTCATGGGTGGTGGACTTCAAGTGGAGGCGTCGTGCGGTGGATAAAGCCACAGCCATGAATCTCCAGGCCATGGCCAATATCCGTGACCTCCGCACGTTCATGCCGAGCTTCTCCGGGACCGAAGAAAACTGCATCTTGTACACGGTGACCAGCGATCACGTGCTCCATGTATGGGCCACGTGTGACTTTAACGGCCACAACTACCTCAAGTTGTGGGCGCGGTTGGAATTGGACTCGAAGGTGGCTAATTACACGTCCTGCATAGTGGTGGAAACCAGAGACGTCGGATCGGATCTTGTGTTGGTGATGGGCCGATCCGAGTCGTGTCTAGTTCAAATCAGTCACTTGAACCACAACCCACCGAATTCCGTGGTGTTTGAAGAAATGGCTCGTTTTGCGACGCCAACTGAGTGCTTGCCGAGAATGGGTCACGTGCACACCCGTACATCCCTCCAACCAGTGGAACGTATTCGGTATAAGAACAGCTATGTGCGGTGTCTGGATGGAGTGTCTCAAAATGGCAGCATTTTCTTTATATGCAGTGATGCCATTAAGAAGACTTTACGGACGATAGAGTTCGATGTGAGGGATATGCATGAGCCGCGTCTTATTCTAGAAGAGAAGTTTCTGGGCCACTCCAAGTCCGTGACCAAACTCTTCACATCATCGACTTCCTATTCGGGAAATATCATGCTTAGCGTGCTGCGGTTTGCCAATGAGAACTTCATCTGGGAGCCAGTTCCAGTGAAACATGGCCAAACGGGCCAAGGATCGAGTCAGAAATCCATTGCCATCAGCAAAAGGTTCTGTATCAACATCAGCCGGGGCGGAGTCAATGGATGTATTCTCAGTGCGGTTTTGATTAACGATATTTTAGTTTCGCGGTCTTCCAGGCACCATCTTGCAGTTACAATAGAAACGGGAGGGTATATCAGTTTTTGGGATTGTAATGGAGCAACCATGGATGAGGAAGATGCACGATTAATTGAAAGATTAGATGTGAAGAATGAGGGGGAACGACTTGATGAACGGCCACAAGCATTTTTTGTTGAGAAGGTTGGGGGAGAATATATTGTTATTGCAGTTTACAGTGTTAGTTTGGTAAAGGGGTGGAGACTTGGACTGGAAGGACAAGGACTGGGACTAGGACCGGAAGGACAAGGACTGGGACTAGGACTGGGACAGAAAGTACTGGAAGTAATAGATCTGCAAGTACTAGATCTGAAAGTACTAGATCTGAAAGTACTAGATCTGCAAGGTATAGATCTGCGACTGGGTCTCCCCCCTTCTCCCAAATCCCTCTCCTCTTCTCATCACTTCTTCATTCATTCCATCAATTGCTCTCCCTTCCCAGGCAATTATGGAGCTTGTCCTAAAGTTTCCAACTTATCAACGTACTTTGAAAAAGAGTTATCGGTGATTGATGATAATGGCCTTCTTCGGCTTCTTGCTGTGGATTACCTGGATGGTATTGTCAAATGGAAGGAAAGCTGCAAAATCAACACCAATATCCAGAACCCTACTTTTATCCATGGAGCTTCTGTCATTGGCAAAGTAGCCATCATCAATGACTTGCAACTTACCATTTGGGACTGTACTAGTGGAGTTTTGGAGTACTCCGAAACCTTCACGGCTGCGTTGGGCCCGGTCCGTGATCTTGACTGGACGTTTATGGGAGACACGAAGTCCACCACCAATGCTATTTTATCTGTGGGTTTTGCGCGGCTGGTGCTTCTCTATACTCAAGTGCGCTACGACTACACGAACCGGATCCCGACTTTTGCGGTGGTGAAGAAAATCGACATTTCCAACTATACGGACCACGAGATTGGCGATCTGATCTGGCTCGATGACCACTACTTAGTGATAAGTAGTGGGAACCAATTTTTTATTGAAGACGGACGCATTACGATTGGGAATGCGCGCTCACCTATAGATTCCACAGTGCAAGAGCTTCTTCTTGGATTTCAAGGAGAAAGGAAAGGGGAAATTGATGAAGGGGGATGGAGTGAGGGGATGGAAAAGGAGTCAAAAATGATGGAAAAGGAGTCAAAAATGATGGAAAAGGACTCAAAAATGATGGAAAAGGACTCAAAAATGATGGAAAAGGAATCAAAAATGATGGAAAAGGAATCAAAAATGATGGAAAAGGACTCAAAAATGATGGAAAAGGAATCAAAAATGATGGAAAAGGAATCAAAAATGACCGGAATCGAAATGATCTTGCCTCTTGAAGATGTGGTGCGAATTCTAAATGGCCCCTTACCTCTTTATCACCCCCAATTCTTAATCCAAGCACTTCTCATGGATCAAGTACCTCTTGTCAAAATCATCTTGATCAGATTATTAAGTTTTCTCCGCAATGATACTCCAATCTCGTGGAATTTGGGCCTCCAAGCTAAAGATATCTTGGATGCAGGAACGCCTCCCCCAAACGAGCCTGATTCTGATATCTTTTCGTCCTTTAGTGATGTTGTGGTGGATCTTCTCTTGCAGAAACTCGCCTCCGTTAGTCTCCCACTCATCACCCGCCACCAACAATCCACTTTAAGTAATGTGGTTAAGGTGGTACTGCATGCAGAACAGTATCGTGCATCGCTAGATGCCAATGGACTCAAGTTTGTTTACTCCTTTGAACTTTTCCAGAGCTCGCGCAAGAAAAAATCCTTAAACATGCGAGACATCTCGTGGGCTCTTCACAGTGACCAGAAAGAAATGCTCTTTGGTCTATTGGAAAAAGTATACGCCCGCATGTCTTGGGCCACTATATGCACCACCGGCATTGTTTACTGGGTGGACCGGTTTCGCCTTGAAAAAACCCTAGAGTGTGTGGCCCGCAATGAATTTGCCGACCTGAGAGACCCTTCGGCCCGAGTTGCCGTGCTTTACCTTGCGCTCCGTAAAAAACAGGTGTTGTTGGGGCTCTGGAAGACCGTTTCGCATGCAGAAAAGACCAAAATGCTTAGTTTCTTGCTGAACGATTTCGGACAACAACGCTGGAAGTCTGCAGCCGCCAAGAACGCTTTTGTCCTTTTGGGAAAACATCGTTACTTGGACTCGGCCGCCTTCTTCTTGCTTGCAGGCCAGATTTCTGACTGCTGTATGATCTTGTGCAACAAGATGCAGGACACGGACCTAGCATTGGCTGTGGCTCGAGTTAACAACGATTTGGCCTGTGTACAGACCATCATAGAGCAATATGTGCTTCCTGGAGCCGTGGAGCGGGGCGACCGTTGGATGACGTCATGGGCTTTTTGGCAAATGAAAAAAAAGGCCTGGTCTATTCAGGCACTTCTTCATACACCGCACGCTTGTGTGCAGGACCACCTTTCTGAATTTTCTCCACGGTTTCAGACCGATTTCAAGGCCATGAAATTTGTGCCAGAGAGCGCCAGTTTTCTTCGTGATGACCCTGTTCTTGGCGTGCTCTACTCCAATTTGAGGCAGGCCAAGCTGAGCTACCATGAGGGAGCCAAAGAGGTTTCTGCCCAAACCGAGTTTGATTTTGTCATCAAACTCGCCAACATTTACTCTCGTATGGGCTGTGACTATCTTCTGATGATGTTATTGACGAGATGGCGCTTTTTGGCCGAGAAAAAGGACGAACTGGAGCCGAACGAAGCGTTTCTGGACTTTTCTGCCCGGAAAAACATGGCTGCGGTGACACACGACGCAGCATTTGCCGAGCCGGACATGAGTGCGTTTGATTTTGGTTTCTGATGGTCAGAACTGTTGTAGCCAATGGATGGAAGTGTATGATGTATGATGTAGGACGTATGACGTATTACATGTGGGATCGCGATCCTAGATCTTCAAAGTGCGCACCAAAAAAACGAACCCCACCCGGGACTCGAACCCGGAGTCTTCCGCTTAGGAGGCGGATGCCTTAACCATTTGGCCAGAGGGGCGAATTACAAAACATGTTCCATAGGGTTTTGTCATACCATATAGAAGTATGTTTCATAGGGTTGGTGACACCATGTCAATATAGAAACATGATCCGTTTGTCACCTCATGTCAATAAAGTTGTTTTGGTGTGAAGTGTCTTGGGGCATTTTCTTTTCTTTTGTTTAGTCAAGGTGCAGCCTTCTAAATATTTTAGATCAACTTGTCTAGAGAGTGGGAAAAAGTAGAGAAGTAGAAATGAGAGGGAAGTGGCTGCAATTTATACCACTACCACAAGAGCTTCGTTTGTAAACACAAAGTTCAAAGTTTCAGCTATGTGTTCACAAAAAGCAACGTTTCATGTTGTAAACAGAAATTTCAGCCATGTTTTCACAGAGCTACAGAAATGTTTCATGTATCCACCGAGCTACAGCAACGTGTAAGGTTTGCATCCGCGAAGGCTGCAGGGACACAAAAAGAATTCATAGACTATATAAAGCGGTGAGTTCCCCTTGATAATTGACTTTACTCAATAGCCACTATATAAGGTATAATCCATCATAAGCTATCCATTGATTGATTGAAAAGACCCGAGGAAGAATATGATTTGCAACCAACTAGAGTGGATATTTAACTGATGCAGCTTTTGGCTTTTCTTGGATTCCAAAAAGGCTGCCTCGTGCATTTGGAACTACAATAATTTTATTTCAAATGGTTGTCTACAGTGCATCAGTGAGTACAGTCTCTTTCAAAATTATTCATACCAATGCGACAAAAATATTCATACCAGTGCGACAAATTATTCATACCAATATCTCAAATTATTCATATCAATATCTCAAATTATCAAACCAATATCTCAAATTATCAAACCAACATTCAAAATTTTTCAACTAATATTTCAAATTATTCAAACCAAACTCAAGTTTATTATACAGCATAACATGGAACTAGGTTTGGTTTGCCCGCTTTGACTGTTGATTAGAAGTCTCCAAGAATAGTATAAAAGAGCAAACGTCCAGATATAAAATATCCAATTACTGAAATCTATCAAAAGTTCATTATCATTTGGTTTGAATATTTTGTCGCACTGGTATGAATAATTTTGAAATATTAGTATGAATAATTTTATCGCACTGGTTTAAATAATTTTGAAAAACACTGTAATGTTTCACACCAACTTTTAATAGTTTTCAGTAATCACATATTTATATCTGGACTATTGCATATATATACTATTTTTGGAGTCTTCCAATCAACGGGCAAACGGACAAAACTAGATTAGTTTCCATGTTATGCTGTATATTAAAACTTTTATTTAGTTTGAATATTTTTGAAATATTGGTATGAATAATTTTGAAAAAGACTATGAATATTTTTGTCGCATTGTATGAATAATTTTGAAAGAGACTATTAGTTTGAAGAGTGCGAAGTGGAGGAAATTTGAATTGGTCTTGGCTCGAACATTTCGCGATTGAATACTCTAAAATACTGTAGATTGAAAATACAACTGAGTACACGAAATCCAAATGCACCTAGTATAATTCCAGGGATGTACGGTTTGATCAATGCTTTACTTATATGTTAACTGTATGAAGCTTATGGGTTGCATCCTGATCTTTTTGACATGCATGGACACCTGTGAATGTAGGCATGGTACACACTGCTTAACCAGTGCTCTGCCTTAACATCATACAAGCAGATCAGTCTATGATTTCAAAGCATCCATTACATAATTCATGAGATATCATGGCATAATAGCATTAATGGCATATAATAGCATATCATGGCATATAAAAGCATATCTTAACATATCATAGCATATCTTAACATAAGTCATAGGTATGCTATGAATAATTTTGTCGCACTAGTATAAATAATTTTGAAAAATACTGTACCAGTGCGACAAAATTATTCATACCAAATGGCATAATGTTTCGCACCAACTTTTAATAGTTTCAGTAATCAGACGTTTTATATCTTGCTGATTGCTATTACATTCTACCCCTGGAGTCTTCCATAAACAGCCAAACGGACAAAACTGAAGTAGTTTTCATGTTATGCTGTATATTAAAACTTTTATTTAGTGTGAAATTTTTGAAATATTGGTATGAATTATTTCGCACTAGTTTGAATAATTTTGAAAAACACTGTGAATAATTTTGAAAAAGACTATGAATAATTTTGAAAAACACTGTGAATAATTTTGAAAAAGACTATGAATAATTTTGAATATTGGTATGAATAATTTTGAAATATTAGTACAGTATTTTTCAAAATTATTCATACTAGTGCGACAAAATTATTCATACCAATATTTCAAAATTATTCAAACCAACTACATGTTCTTATACACAAGATAACATGGAAAATACTTTAGTTTTGTCACTTTTGAAGCTTAATTGAAAGACTCCAAGAATATAATGAATAAGCAATTGTCCAGATATAAAATTTCTGATTACTGAATTCTATTAAAAGTTGGTGTGAAACATTATGCTATTTGGTATGAAAAATTATGCTATTTGGTATGAAAAATTGTCGCACTGGTATGAATTTTGAAATATTGGTATGAATAAATTTGTCGCACTGGTATGAATAATTTTGAAAAATACTGTACCAATATTACAAAATTATTCATACCAATATTCCAAAATTATTCATACCAAATGCAAATTTTAATATACAGCATAACATGAAAACCACTTTAGTTTTGTCCATTTGGCCATTGATTAGAAAACTCCAAGAAAGAATGTAATAGCAATCAGTAAGATGTAAAAAATCTGATTACTGAAAACTATTAATAGTTGGTGTGAAACATTGTGCCTTTTGGTATATATATTTTTTTCGCACTAGTTTGAATAATTTTGAAATCTGAATAATTTTGCGCGCTAATAATTTTGAAATCTGAATAATTTTGCGCGCTAATAATTTTGAAAGACTGTATGATTAAAACTTGTACTTGGACCAATTTTTGTCGGTATGAATAATTTTGAAAAATACAGTGCTGTCAATGGTGAATTTCAGCTTGGATTTGGAGAGTTTTGAAAATTTCTGAATGGTCTGTTTCTCCAGTATTGAGTGACTCTGACTTTTTCAATTCTCGTTAAACTGGTCATGTCAGGAATTGACCAGTGTCACATAAATGAGTTCCAGGTTTATCTCTACAAAGTCATTTCTATGCTAATTATTCCACCTCGTCTCCATGTGAAACCTGAAAATTCACATTCCAGACTAAACTACAAAATGTTGAAGTATAAACATTCAAAAATAGATGCACACCGCTTCAAATATCCACCTCGTGGTAAATCACCTCCTCAGACGCTTGTCCTGCAGATACCAACACTCTCACACTGGGATTTTCCATCCCAAATTCCACCGAGCCACCGGAAGACGGGTCAAATTGCAAGATACATGAAGAGCCTCCGTACACCACATCATCCTCCATGCCCGACCGATTACACAACACCACAGTTGTTTTGTGGTTTTTCTTGGGGAGCTTGTTGCTGGGATGCACCAAATATGGATAAAAGCGCATGATCCAATACTCAATGAGCAGTTTGGAGGGTTTTCGTGAATCTGTGACAAAGTCTGAAGTCTCAAACAACTTCTGCACAAAGCCACTGGGTTTCTTGGACTTTGTCTGTGCATCGCTATTCCCTTGGCAAGAACTGATAAAGTCCCTGTACATATCGATGAGCTCTTGTTTCTCAGATGGCTTGAGAGTGTTTTGCTCACTGGGAGATTCCGAGCTGAGCCATGCTGTTGGCACGATAATCAATGATGAGTCATGATGCCAAGTTTTCAGCGAAAATTCGAACGAATGGAATGGTGCCTCGAACTTTCTTGGATTCAAATCCATGCATATGCCGATATTTGTTAGCAACTCCACCTTGTCTCCGTTTTTGCCCGGAAAAGTGAGGTTTACCGGCGGAAACGTTTTGTCAGGATTTTCTGAACACCCCCAAACTTCATCTGTCTTGTACATATGGGTTTTGCGGTAATTGGAGATGAGTTTTCCCCACTTGTCGACCACCATGGCGGAATTATAGGTGGTGCCGTCGCAAGTTTCGGGATATCCAATCACAGTGGTGCATTTGAAGGTGTCAGAAAGTTCGTTGGCCACCTGAAACGAACGGCCTTTTCCCTGCTGCTCCAAGTACGGCTCGAGCTCTTTTGGCGAATGGAAATTATAGCCAGTGATGGAAAGCTCAGGCAAAACCAACAAATCAAAGTCTTTTTTGCATTTTGAAAGGAGTTTTTTGATTTTGGATATGTTTTGGTCGACCTTGCCGATGACCGGGTTGAATTGGAGACATGCAATACGTAACTTCATTGAAGAAAAGTGATGATGGGGAGAATATGGGATCAGTCACGTCTCGCGATAAGCTTTGTATATGCAGGTGGCTGGTGCACGGGTTGAACCAATAAAGTGTGAAGCAGTGAAAGTGAAAAGTGAAAAGTGAAGCAGTAAAAGTGAAGCGGTGAAAGTGAAGTAAAAGTGAAAAGTGAAAAGTGAAAGTAAAACAGTGCAGAAATCAGACTTTCATGTCTCGTCAATTCCTGGCATCCCCTCAAATAATTTCCCATAGCATGCAGAACTCTTATCATTAAAGTGCTCATATGGGGTGTCAGGAGGTAAAAATGCCCCACAAATGTTACAGAAAAATGAATAACAAGCCAGGCATTTCATCTTATTGCAACCATCCAGACGCTGGATAACCAAGTCGCAAGTGGGGCATCTGCAAAAGTCACCATCACTGATGAGCTCCAGAAATAAGCGATCCATTTTGTCCATGTCATACTCTAACGCAAGTTTTCTCAAGAGATCCAAGCCATAAGTACGGCGAAGCTGCTCTTTTTTTCCTGCATTTTCTGCAGTCCTCGGTGCTGTCCACACTTCCAAGTCGTCCTCGCTTATACCAAAGTACTGACGTTTATCCCTAACACCCGTACATTCCCTTGTTTTGGTGTGGTTGGATTTCCGGCAATTGTTGCAAAAAGCATAACCACACTTTCGGCACACCACCAAGAGGTCGGTGACGTCACGTCGGAAAATCATGTTGGTGCAGAAATCTCCAGCACAAGTGACAATTCGAGCAGGAAAGAGTTTAGCAATTAAAGTGTGCAGGTGGTCGAGAAAAAGCGCAAGGTACTTTTCATAGAAATCCCTTGGGGCATCTGCACAGCCAGTGTTCTCAAACTCCAAGATATGCTTCAAGTCGTCAAGCAAAATGGGCGGAGTCATGAGTTTTTTCTTGAACTCATCGAAGTCAAAGTCATTGCAAATGCGCAGACTGATATGGGACTCGCGTTCTGAAGCTATATCTTTGGAGCATATGAAATCTGGGCAGTGGACTTTTTCCACATTGGCATCTTCAATAAGGCTGATGAAGAAATGTTTCAAGCACCGCATGCAAAACACGTGGTTGCACCGGGGAAACTTGAAACTGCGCAGACCAAAGGCATTTTCCTGGCAAATGCCACACACAAACGTCAGCGAATCGAAGACTTTTTGCGTCTGGTCTTTGTCGAAGCAGATGAGTCGGTCCATGAGTCGAGGATCCGAGCCAAGGCTCACTTTTGTGGGACCTTGACATAGAACAATGGAATCTTCAGAAACACAGCAATGGCCAGACTTTTTCAACAAATGCATGGGCTGTGCAACTAGCCCGAGAATATGGTCCACCATGGCGAAAAGAACCTGGTCCTTTGAGTTGTGCCAGAGCGCACGGAGCTCATTCTCTAGCTGGCGGTGTACCTGGTTCGGTAGAAAGCTTGAATTCAAATGGATTTCTGGGCATTCTTCATATGGATACAACGGAGGGAGCAGAAAAGCAAGCTCAAGCGGCGGGAGGTGGTGGAGACGATGTGACACGCCTGAGTGGGACACCTCCATGGGAGCATCAAGGGAAATGGGCACATGCACTACACCTGCATAGTTGAGAGGTCTATTATTGGGCGATTCTGGCGGCGTTTGACTTTCGAGTAATCTCTCATCTGCGAGGGAGAGGGTATCATGATAGATGGCATTGAGAGTTGTGAGTTCCTCGGCACGGAGATCCATGGATTATGAGATGATAAGAGTGGTGCGGACCACCTAGGGTGCGTGCAGGATAACAGATTCCTGAAAGACTGTGAATGCTGGAGTGATTTAATAGCTTGTAGAATTTTAGAATGAAGATAGGATGGGGAAGACCATGCATGAAGAATAATGGAGACTGAAGGGGAAGTGAAAAAATTAAGTGATACTAGGACTAGTATTAGGGTATCGCAGTCCCAAATATAGCGACTACAAGAGCACATTTAAATCAATAGACTTATGGAAGTAGGATAGTCCTATTGGACCTATTGGAACTTTTTTAATTAGAATGAGTTGTTAACAGGTTGTAATGGGATACAACTTTTGAGTATTAAAGCGTGTTCAAACCAAGAAAATAGAATGAAAATAGAATGAAAATAGAATGAAAATAGAATGAAAATAGAATGAAAATAGAATGAAAATAGAATGAAAGTAGAATGAAAATAGAATAAAAACAAAATGGTTCAAATATTTTAGTTTCGCACCCATTCGCAGTCCAAATAATACAAGTATTCATACCAGTGCGACAAAATTATTCAACCATTCAGTATTTTTCAAAATTGTTCATAACAATATTTCAAAATAATTACTAGTGCGACAAAATTATTCAAACCAAATAAGTTTTAATATACAGCATACCATGGAAACTCCTTTTTTTTGTCCGCTTGGCCATTCATTGGAAGACCCTAAGAATAGAATCTAATAGCAATCAGCAAAATATAAAATATCTGATTACTAAAAACTATTAAAAGTTGGTGTGAACATTATGCCATTTGGTATGAAAATTTTTGAAATATTGGTATGAATAATTTTGTCGCACTGGTATGAATAATTTTGAAAGAGACTGTATTTCAAAATTTTAAACAAGTGCGACAATATTATTCAACCAATAATTCAAATTTCGACCACTTCGCACAATCTTTTAAACCAAATGGCATAATGTTTCACACCAACTTTTAATAGAAGTCAGTAATCAGAAATTATAACTGAATATTTTTGAAAAACATTGTAATGTTTTTCAAAAATATTCAAACCAATTTCAAAAGTTTCGTACCACTTCGCATTCATTCAAACCATACAAGTTGTTTACAGAGACTTCAGTTTTGTCCCTTTGACCCTTGATTGAAGACTCCCAATTGAGTAAATACAAACTCCAGATATAAAATATCTGATTACTGAATTGTATTAAAGTTGCTGTGAAACATAATGCTATTGTTTAGAATGCGAAGTACAGCTTTTCAAAATTATCATACCAATACACTGTTTTTCAAAATTATTCATACCAGCGCGCAAAATTATTTATACCAATATTTCAAAATTATTCAAACCAAATGGCATAATGTACACACCAACTTTAATGGAAGTTAGTAATCAGAAATTTTAATTGGTCAGTTGCTTATATATACTATTCTTGGAGTCTTCCAATCAAGGGTTGAAACGGCCAAAACTAAACTAGTTTCCATGTTATGTTATTAAAACTTGTATTTGGTATGAATAATTTTCGCACTGGTATGAATAATTTTCGCACTGGTATGAATAATTTTCGCACTGGTATGAATAATTTTGTTGCATTGGTATGAATAATTTTGAAAAATACTGTATTTCAAAATTATTCAAACCAAATACAAAATTTAAATTACAGTATAAAATGAAACTACTTTAGTTTTGTCTGTTTAGACTGTTGATTGAAGGCTCCCAATTGAGTTATTCGTTCAGATATATTCTATAAAAGTTGATGTGAAACATTATGCCATTTGGTTTGAATAATTTTCGCACTGGTATGAATAATTTTGAAATATTGCTATGAATACACTGTTTTTCAAAAGTATTCATACCAAATGGTTTCACACCAACTTTAATGGAATTTAGTAATCAGAAATTTTAATTGGTCAGTTGCTTATATATACTATTCTTGCAGTCTTCCAATCAAGGGTTGAAACGGCCAAAACTAAACTAGTTTCCATGTTATGTTATTAAAACTTGTATTTGGTATGAATAATTTTCGCACTGGTTTGAATAATTGAAAATACTGTACGAAACTTTTGAATTGTTTGTATATTTTGCGCACTGGTTGAATACTTTGATTTTAAATTAAACCAGTGACAAAATTATTCAAACCAAATACAGTATTTTTCAAAAATATTCATACCAATGCAATAAAAATATTCATACCAGTGCGACAAAATTATTCATACCAATATTAAAAAATTATTTAAACCAAGTACAAGTTTTAATTTACAGGATAATATGGAAACCACTTTAGTTTTGTTTTTTCGACAGTTGATTGGAAGACTCCAAGAATAGAATGTATAAGCAATCGTCAAGAGATAGATTTTCTGAATACTGAATTCTATTAAAGTTGGTGTGAAACATTATGCCATTTGGTATGAATAATTTTGAAATATTGGTATGAATAATTTTGTCGCACTAGTATGAATAATATTGAAAAAGACTGTACAAGCTTTTAGGATAACATGGAAAGTAGTTTAATCAAACCAAATACAAGATTTTTATATAGAAAAAAGGAAACTAGTTTAGTTCTGTCCGTTGACTCTTGATTGCAAGACTCCTAAATGATGTATGAGGCAGCTTTCAGATTAAAGAATTTTAAAATTGAACTTAAAAGTTGGTGAAACATAATTCCATTTGGTTAGGAAGATTGTGCGAAGTGGTCGAAACTTTTGAAATATTGGAATAATTTGTCGCACCGATTTAAATATTTTTAAATTTTTTTGTCGCGATATAGTTTTGAACTGTATATCTTCTGAATTCAAACTGGTTATGGAGTCTGGTTGTGGAGTTTCTGATTGTAGTCTAGATAATCTTTGGCCATAGTATAGAGTAGCTATGAGAACTAAACTATTATATGTTAAATTACTAGTAAATTTTTATACTGCTATTTTTTCATATTGTTGTTCCATCAGTTATGTGTGAGAAGTGTCCACATCCAGCAATTTCGCAAACTTATCTTTTCCACCAACAATGCCAACGAGATATTCATACACTATTAAAAGAATACAAATATATATAGCACATTGCTAAACTAACAGTCAAAAAGATATATGTAGTCACGTGACGTGGTATATGCTGGATGTGAAATGACAGATATGGAGGAGTTACGAAGGAGCCTAGGAGTTAGCCAAAGCTGTTATGGTGGTTCTCAGTATTAGTGCAGAGAAGACCTGCTGCATTGCACCATAATATCTCTGTTTCTCATGATAGAGTTCAATATTAAAAATATTTAAATCTAGAAAACTGCCTCATATATACAATCAAGATCAAAAGGGCCAAACGTTTCCATGTCATGTATATAGCATCTGATTTAGTTTGAATGAAATGCGAATGGGTGCGAAACTTTTAAATTCATACCAGTGCGACAATTATTCAAACCAATATTTCAAATTATTCAACCAATAATTTAAATTATTCAGACTAGTGTGACAAAATTATTCAAACAAATATTTACACAGAACATGGAAACTACTTTAGTTTTATCCATTTTGACCATTTAATTGGAGACTCCAAGAATAATACATAAGCAATCCTCCAGATTAAGATTTAAAATATTTAATTTAATTTAGTTGGGTGAATCATTATGCCGTTTGATTTGAAAGATTGTGCGGAGTGGTACAAATTAATTGGTTTGATAATTTTGTCGCACTGGTTAATAATCTTGAATTGATAATTTTGTCGCACTGGTTAATAATTTTGAATTGGTTTGATAATTTGTCGCATTAGTTTGAATAATTTTAAAAAACACTGTATAGTGCGCGGGGTACTGATGTTCTAACACTGGATGAAAACGTTTCAACATCCTTCAATCATTCCACACTTCACACTTACTAAAGGGATTTGCAGATCGGACGTCTCCTATCCGATCTATATGCAGGAAATATCATTAGATCAGCAGTTGGATTTTAATAGACTGAAAACTTGGACTTGCTCTTGACTTGATCTAAACTTGATCTTATATTAATCAGTAAACTTGATCTTATACGTAAACTTGATCTTATACGTAAACTTGATCTTATACGTTGATCTTATACGTAAACTTGTTCACTTGTAATCTTCACTCTGACGAAGGTCTCGGCGGAGCAGTGTGGGGAGCATCATGTTGCCCCACACTGGCGCGACGCTGTATGCCGAACACAATGCATTAGGTCAGGCGTTTGGTCAGGCATTAAGTTAAGGCTTTGGGCGAGCCAGTATAAATACCCAGTAAATCCGAGAAACTAAATTACAAGGACAAAAAGAACGAATCAAAGAACGAATCATCAAACACTTATAATTATTTCAATACTTTACACTTTACTTACTTGCACTTACACTTACTTCATACGTGACCCTTACTTCATACTTGACCCTTACTTCATACTTGACCCTTACTTCACACTTCACACAAATCACCAAAAACCAAAATGACTAGAACTAATAAATGGACAGTCCATGAAAAACAATCAGAGCCCCGCTACTTTACACACAATGGCCATCATGACATGAACCCCAATCACGTGAGCAAAAATGGATCAGGAAAGTTCAATTGGGGAAAACCCGGCGATGAATTGATGGATGAGGATATGGAGGGCCTTGAAGGCCTTCGTTCAGGAAGACGGAACTCGAATCACAATGATCACGAGCAAAGCATGCGCGAAAAGGCCATGGCTTGTGAAATGCAACTTGACATGTGAGAGTTGATAAATAGTTAATGAAGTATGAATCTTTTTAGTTTCTTCAGTTCTTTTCTATTCTATTCTTGACTTCGCTATTCTTCACTTTTCTATTCTTGACTTCGCTATTCTTCACTTTTCTATTCTTGACTTCGCTATTCTTCACTTTTCTATTCTTGACTTCTCTATTCTTCACTTTTCTATTCTTGACTTCTCTATTCTTCACTTTTCTATTCTATTCTTGACTTCTCTCTTCTTTTCTATTCCTCTCTTCTTTATTCTTCACTGCATTTCTCTTCTCTTCTCCTCTCTCTCCTCTCTTTCACCTCTTAACCTCCGCTTGCTTCATCTTCTCCTCCATCTCTCCCTTCCATCCCTTCCGCCTTTGACGATCCTCATATGCCTTCTTGTTACTCAATACTCGCTCCACTATAAACTCCGTGTTCATGTGTGAGTATTGATGGTCAGGTAATTGAACAAAGTCTGAAACCTTACCATAGACAGACCCCGCAATGGGCGTAGGCCCGTGCACCACACTATGCACTGGCCCAGGCAAACTCTGTAAGAAGGCCGGAGTGGGCACGTATGGAGCCCCAATAACGAGACCATCCACATACCGACACTGAAGCACACAGAGGCAGCGCTCAAAGAGATTCATGATTGGGTAATTGAGTCCTTTGTGCAGGTTGACCACATGGTCTTCATGGATTCCAACCACAACTGCAAGATTATTTGACTTGGCACATTCTGAGGCCAAGCGTAAAGCCTCGATATGACCTGGATGAAAGAGATCAAAGCCTCCATCAATATACACCACTCCATTCTGTAGTCTTTCCTGCAGGCAACGGCCTGGTTCAACCACTGTCAGGAGGGGAAAACCATTATGTTTAACTTTTCCAATAATTTTGACATCTTTTCCAATATTTTTAACATCTTCATCTTCCTCTTCCTCTTCTTCTTCTTCTTGTGTCACCACATACACTCCTGCACCCGCAGCCAAACCAGTTTTGTCCGTGGCATACTTCTCAAAACTCACCTTATCCTTGAAAAGCACGTGCTCCGCACCCATTTTTTCGAGAGGTTGGAAGTGGTGCACTTTATTCATCAACAACATGCGCCCCACCAAATCTGTGGTCAGAATATTGGGGGTTCGTTTCACCACCACAAAAAGTCCCTTTTCCTTAACATTTTTGTAGCAATCTTCTCCATTAGCATCTGTGGTAATGTCGTCTCCATGCACCACATATTTGCAGCCATATTTGGCCATGAATTCCGGGTCTGTGACGTAGGGAGCGTTTCCCACGGCCTTGGTACTCCATTTACAGGCATTGACGGCGGCCATCCGCTCATCCATCTTCATCACAACGGGGCCTTTATTGTGGAGGATTTCTGCATCGGAATGTACTCCCACATAGAGTTCATTTCCGAGTTGCCGGGCCTGGAGCATGGCGCCAGCGTGGCCTAAAGTTAGTAAGGGCAAATCAACCGAGAACAAATCAGCCGAGAACAAATCAACCGAGAACAAATCAACCGAGATCAGGGGTAAATCAACTGAGATCAGGGGTAAATCAAATCAAATCATGGAAGGTCAGAGATTAGACCTAGATCATGGAAGCTCAGAAATTAGACCTAGATCATGGAAGCTCAGAGATTAGACCCAGATCAGGGTCAAATGCTGAATCAGCGACATCAGTGGAATATCCATACCATGGTGAGTGAAATCAAAACACCCGTCAATCCAAATACGTTCGTTTTCAATTCCTTCAGGTCTTTCGTACATGGTGTTGATGGTGAGAGAAGTGAAGCGCACGAGGCGTATTAGGCAAGCCAGGCCAGTACACCACCAATACCCAGTAGAGTATTTTCAAAAATATTCATACCAGTGCGAGAAAATTATAAGCCAAATACAAATTTTAATATACAGCATAAAATGAAAACTAGAATTTTTATCCGGCTCGATCATTGATTCCGAGACTCCACAAATAGTATATATAATCAATCGACCAAAAATAAAATATCTGATTACTGAAAACGATTAAAAGTTGGTGTGAAATATTATGCCATTTGGTATTAAGAATTTTGAAATATTGGTATGAATAATTTTGAAAAACTGTACCAATGCGACAAAATTATTCATACCAAAAATTTCATACCAAAAATTATTCAGATCAGTGCGACAAAAATATAACCAAATTTCAAAATTATTCAAACCAAATGGTATAATGTTTGACATCAACTTTTATAGAAATCAGTAATCAAATATTATATATCTGGACGAGTATATATTTACTCATTTGGAGTCTTGAATCAACGGCCAAAATGGACAAAACTAGAGTACAGTATTTTTCAATTTATTCATACCAATATTTCAAAATTATTCATACCAAATGCAATAATGTTTCACACCAACTTTTAATAGTTTTCAATAATCAGATATTTTTTATCTTGCTGGTTGCTATTAAATTCTATTGTTAAAGTCTTCCAATCAACGGCAAAACGGACAAAAAAGTAGTTTCCATGTTATGCTGTATATTAAAACTTACATCTGGTTTGTTAGATTCTTTAGTAACGTCTTTTACCTATCAGGTGTGTATTCGTTGATGGATTCCCAATAAGTGGGAATCTAGGTAATTATATAGTCCCAGG
>VATE01000118.1:3579-33946 GCA_008065195.1 Metschnikowia amazonensis
ACTGTCTTTCAAAATCATTCATACCAGCGCGCAAAATTATTCATACCAATATTTCAAAATTATTCAAACGAAATGGCATAATGTTTCACACCAACTTTGATGGAATTTAGTAATCAGAAATTTTATTTGGTCAGTTGCTTATATATACTATTCTTGCAGTCTTCCAATCAACGGTCGAAAAGGGCAAAACTAAACTAGTTTCCATGTTATGCTGTATATTAAAACTTGTATTTGGTATGAATAATTTTGTCGCACTGGTATGAATAATTTTGTTGTATTGGTATGAATAATTATCAAAAATACTGTACCAGTGCGACAAAATTATTCATACCAATATTTCAAAATTATTCATACCAAGTACAACTTTTAATATACAACATAACATGGAAACTACTTTAGTTTTGTCCGTTTCGACCACTGATTTAGAGACTCCAAGAATAGCATATAACACATATAAAATTTCTGATTATTAATTCTATTAAAAGTTGGTATGAAACATTATGCCACTTGGTATGAATAATTTTGTTGCACTAGTTTGAATAATTTTGAAATATTGACAAATTATTCACCAAGATTTCAAAAAGTTCACACCACTTTGCACAATCTTTCAAACCAGTGCGACAAAATTATTCTTCGCACAATTTTTCAAACCAAATGACATAATGTTTCACACCAACTGTTAATAGTTTTCAGTAATCAGATATTTTATATCTTGCTGATATCTATTAAATTCTATTCTTGGACTCTTGCAATCAACAGAGGAACGGACAAAACCGAGTGCTTTCTATTTTTTGCTGTATATTAAACCTTCTTTTTGATTTGAATAATTTTGAAATATTGGTATGAATAATTTTATCGCACTAGTATGAATATTCTGAAAAAGACTGTATTTCAAAAACTTCACACCACTTCGCACAATCTTTCAAACCAAATGACGAAATATTTCACCCCAACTATGTTAGAATTATATTCAGAAATTTCAATCTGGACGATTGTTTATATATACCTTTCTTAGAGTCTTTCAAACCAAATGACGAAATATTTCACCCCAACTATGTTAGAATTTTATTCAGAAATTTCAATCTGGACGATTGTTTATATGTACTATTCTTGGAGTCTTCCAATATCAATCGCAACGGCGAAGCTAAGTATTTCCACCTGTAAATTAAAATATTTGGTTTGAATTTTGTAGAATAATTCTGTAGGTTGAATAACTTTACTGCACCAGTCTATTTCTAATAGGTAACGACCAAAACTTTAATACAAGTCTGGTAATAAGTCTGGTAATCTTGTATCCTAATATCTACTATTTCTGTGCTCTACATTATGCTTCCATCAATTGTATTCACTGGTACTGCCCACAGCTAGCGCCTCACCCTGGCCAATGTCGACAACGACCGAGAGCCAAAGAAAAGCAAAGGACATGCAAGTACAGCACCCTGGAACAAGAGGCTGAAAATGGTGGCTCCCAAGTAGTACTTGGCAAAAGTAAATTCAAACATTGTGAGCGTGGCCAAGTAGCCGACTTTCCAGATGCTGCCTTCCTTAGCCCCAAATACCTCATCCTTCAAGGCCACTGCCCATGACACCAAGAGAATAACCATCAAAGCCACGGCCAACCCGCTAAAGACAACTGGGAAAAACACGCCCACGGTGTCGACTTCCTGTTTGAACTGGTGGTGGATTTCGGGCTTGGCACCTAACCGAGTCACCTTCTTGACAGGCAACGAGCTCTGAAGCTTCTCGCTGGGAACTAAATCCGCCACCTTCTTTTGCACCTTGCTGTTGGCGTCAGCGGCAACGATGGAAACCAGGATTTTGTCTTGGAATTTTAAGCCGTCGGGGATTTTGGCCACGGGGATCTTGGCCTTGATGGTATTGAGCGTAAATTTCGGGTAGAAAGCGTAATCCAAGCCATTTCCAGCCGTCATAAGCAACACTAACTGATGAGGTTGGCCGCTTCCTTTAAGCTTGAAGTCGACCTCCAACTTGTCGGTTTGAGATTCAAGAGTCAATGCTTCTGCGGAATTGGCTTGCACTCTTTGGCCGTTCTTGGTCAATGAAACTTGGACATCAGAGATGGTATAAGCCACAGTACTGGACGCAAGGGCTAGCCACAGAATGGCGCTGAAAAACTTCATTGGCGGTGCTGTGAGGGGATAGAGAAATGGTGACTTGTTCTTGTTGCGTACGCGGGGTACTGCACATAGACTTTATAACTTGACTGTAGTATATAAGTGGGGAGGTGACTGGGGTAGTAGACAGGGGCAATCTGTTTTTGAGCCAGGAGATCTGACCAGAAACTCTGACCAGAAGCTCTGACCAGAAGCTTTCGGCCAAGAATGTGCCGTAGGTGTGCACTTGACAGTCACGTGACAAACGACACGCGCCATACGTCACCTGACTAAATCTCTAGCTTTCGCGCAATACTTTCTGGCGACTCAAGCAATATCGCCCCCATTCCTCCCATCAAATGGCCAATGTTGTGACAATGCAATAGCCAGATCCCCGGATTATCTGCAGTGAAGCGAAGCACTGCATGTCCTCCAACAGGCACCAAAATCACATCACAGTACAGAAATGTGGCACCCACTCCACTGTACTGGTCCTCTACCGCCTCCTGCATTGAGTCATAGGGGAAGTTCTCGCTATCACTATAACTGACCACGTGCACATAGTGGCCATGCAAATGGATCGGGTGGTTGATATGGCGGTGGTTGTTGATGATCAAGTCCACCACCTGGCCATGGTGAATAGGTGGCTGCAAGACTGAGGCGCACGTATAGTCGCGAGAGTCTAGAATGGGCGGTCTGGTTTCGAAATCGCCCGGGAGCTGCGTCCGGTTTTTAAACATGGTGAATTGCACGTTGCTGAAACGGTGGAGATGGAAGACATATGTGACATCTGCACGATCCAAAGCTTGGAGCTGGTGGGCCTCATCCAAAGGCTGTGTTTGGTGAGGCCAGAGACTCCGATACGAGTCGTGCATAAGGTGGCCATCCAAGTCCTGGTATCGGACACCATGATCCAGAAAGGAAGTCGGGAGGTCGCCAGTGTCGTTCCCATAAAAGAGAAGTGCATGGCCTTCGATGTACTGTGGCGTGTACACGGCCAGAAACCGCATCTTGAAGGGCTGGGAGGTGTCGTGGTGGTCGTGATGGGTCTCTATGAGCACCGTGGCACGTGATCCCACGGGCAAGAGGAACGAGTGCACCTTTTCGGGCACCACAAAGATCCCGTCCACGGCGATCACGTGGAACGGGTGGTCGTCCACGGAAAACGCCTTGGTGTACTGGCCGCCAGCATTGAGCACGTGCATGTACTGCCAGCGCTGGCCGTTGGTATAGTGGACGTGGAGGTCTGAGTGAGTGGACCTGCATGGAGCAGAGAAACCGGGCACCTCCAAGGCGGCGTGGTCAGCCTCCGAGCCGTGGAGCGCCTCGTCGTATATGCAACCCATGGAGTCGAAGCGGGGTGGTGCCGACACACTGGGGTTTTTGCGGGCCAACAGAAGGAACGTGTTCTGGCTGTGGCACTGCACACGGCCCTTGCCATTGACCAAGATGCTCTGTATGCAGAGCGGGTCGATATCGTGCTGGAACATGCGCTGGAGCACGTCATCCATGGAGTGCTTGAACACATCGTCGGCTATGAGATATGAGGGGTTTTTCTCAAGTTCCCACATTTGCTGCAACTGCTGAGAGTCAGCCGTCACAAGGGTGTATGGTCGGGGGCGGGAATCCCGGGGCACGATATAAATGAGACCGTACAAGCCGTCCGAAGCATAGCCGCGGTAGTGAGCATGGTACCACAAGCAGCCGCTCTGGTTGCGGGCCTGGAACAAGTAACGGAAGCTTTCGCCGCTGGAAATGGGGTACTGTGTGATGCCCGGCACGCCGTCTGCCCAGGGAGTGCCGAGCTGGAGCATACCATGGAAATGGAAGCTGATGCCAACCTCGAGGTGATTATTAACGGTGACTGAGATCCACTCATTTTCGTTTGCGTGAATCACGGGTCCTGGAGAGAGGCCATTGATGGTTTTAACGGATTTATAGTTGCCATCCTTGGCCAAGTATAATTCAGAGACATTGAAGACGTAATGAGCGGCAAGACTTGTAGAGACCCAGAGAAGAAATTTCATTAAAATTGTTAGAATGAGGATGGCTGCAAATACAATTGCGAGAGATGCATGCGCATAGGAGAATATTGAGAGAATGAATTGAGAAAATGAATTGTGAGAAGTGAGAATAAATTGAGAGAAGTGAGAATAAATTTTGAGTGAATTGAGAATAAATTTTGTGTGAATTGAGAATAAATTTTGTGTGAAGTGAGAATAAATTTTTTGTGAAGTGAGAAAAATTGTAAATCTTAAGTTTTTAGAATATTAAGTATATTAAAATTTGGTGTCATTATGCCATTTGGTTGAAAGATTGTGTGGTACAAAACTTTTTAAATTATGTTTGAACTATTCTTTTTCTTTGTTCGAACATTTCGCGCGCTGCTTTGAATTGAAAAGCTTTGAATTGAAAAGCTTTGAATTGAAAAGCTTTGAATTGAAAAAGCCTTGAATAGTTAAAAAAGCTTTGAATAGTTGAAAAAGCTTTGAATAGTTGACAAATTCACAACATAGTAGATAATTCCATAGTATTTGTCCCTCAGGTTCCATGATGTTATTTCTGACGTCGAAATCTGGTGTCCAAACTCAGTACTCCTGCTTATTATCTTTACTCATCTGACACAACCACTCTGGATTAAAAATCACACTGAGTTAAATGAATAGACTCAGTCATCAGATCATCACAGTAACCTGATCTTAGTAGTATATATCATCTTGAAGTATCTGAATGTCCACTCTGATGTTGAATACTCTAGAACATCTAATGATTCTAAGCTCCAAGATCTGGTATTTTGATGATTATTGGTATGAGATTTAGTAGTCTAGTATCAGTCATATCCAGAGTCGCCTGAACATGAGTCAAGGTTTTAAATTAGTCACATTTGTACTCATTTCTTGGTTCGATTACTTGACCTCATCCGCATGCGTACTCATTTCTTGGCTCAATTTCTTGACTATAAAGAACCAATTTGAAATACTCAATCTATTTAGGTTGATGTTCGTGTCTAGAGGCCGCGTAGGATGCTAGTGATTCAAAGTCTAAAATAGGTAATACTAATAAAACTATTATTAACCTCTTGAAATTTGTAAGGACGAGTAGTCTGTGAGTAAGTATCAGAGTTCTTCCTTATTCAAAGCAGCGCGCAAAATTATTCAAACCAATATTTCAAACTCTCGACCCCTTCAATATTCTCCCAAACAAGTTATTGTATATAGGACAACAAAGTTGGTAGTTGATTCTTTTTGACTCTTGACTCCTAAATGTAGAATATGAGGCAAACCTCGAGATTTAAGATTAAATTGTGAGAGAAGAGAGAATAAATGTGAGAGAATTGAGAGTAATTGTGAGAGAAGTGAGAGTAATTGTGAGGAGTGAGAATAATTGTGAGAGGAGTGAGAATAATTGAGTGAGAATAATTGAGTGAGAATAATTGTGAGAGAATAATTGAGTGAGAATAATTGAGTGAGAATAATTGTGAGAGAATAATTGAGTGAGAATAATTGAGTGAGAATAATTGTGAGAGAATACAGTATTTTTCAAAATTATTCATACCAGTGCGACAAAATTATTCATACCAATATTTCATATTATTCAAACCAAATAAAAGTTGAACATACAGCATATCATGAAAACTACTTTAGTTTTGTCCGTTTGCCCGTTCATGAGAAGACTCCAATAGTATAAACTAGCAATTCTCCAAATGAAGATTTCAGAATATTTAATTTGAATTTAAGTTGGTGAAACATTTTCTATTTGGTTTGAATATTTTTGTGGCACTAGTTTGAATAATTTTGAAATATTGGATAATTTTGAGCGCTGGTATGAATAATTTTGAAAAGTACTGTAATTGTGAGAATAATTGTGAGAATAATTGAGAGAATAATTGTGAGAATAATTGAGAGAATAATTGAGAGAATAATGTGAGAATAATTGTGAGAATAATTGTGAGAATAATTGTGAGAATAATTGTGAGAATAATTGAGAAGGAATAATTGAGTGAGAATAATTGTGAGTGAGTCGAAATCAGTGTCAGACTCATAAAGTCTCTCAGATATCCCAGATGTCGGGCAGAATTCTACAAAAAACAACATCCAATAAACAGTTTTGATGAAAATTGCCCTTATTACTTAGCTCAAGATAGCACTAGCCTATCCTAGTAGCTCTGCTAGAACGCTACAAGGAATTGAAGCAGACCCTGGCAATAGTTTGGGATTCTAGTATAATGCAGATGGATAGTTCTGAAATACTGCTAAATTTGGAACTATACTAATACTACAATCCTAGAATTATCATTACTTTATTAATAGAATTTCTAGTAGATACGGTTGGCTCCCATTGCAAGTCAACAAGAATGTTTTGAAAGTATTTAAACCGCGCGCAAACGATCCCACACCAACAAAAGTATAGAATTAATAGAAAGTTTCTACAGGGTTTTGAACTATTTAAACCGCGACAAAATATTCGAGCCAGTGACAATTATTCGAAGCAATATTAAATGATTCAAAGCAATATTAAATTATTCTATCAAATATCAAATTATTCAATCCAATATTAAATTATTCAAACTATAATTATTCAATCCAATATTAAATTATTCTATCAAATATCAAATTATTCAATCCAATATCAAATTATTCAAACTATAATTATTCAATCCAATTTTAAAATTTTTACCACTTGGCATAATCTTTCAAACCAAATGGCATAATATTCACACCAACTTTTTTAGATTTCAATATTCTGAAATCTTAAGCAGGTAAATTCCTCATCGAGTACATGGGAGTCTTGTATCAACGGTTGAAACGGACAAAACTTCCAAGTTATCGTGTATCTAAAAACTTGTATTTGGTTTGAAGTTTGTCGCTGGTAATTTTGTCGCTGGTAATTTGGTCGCGTAAAATTTTGTAGCACTGTAATCGAAAATCTAACGCGCAACTGACTAAAATCACTTTTAAACTGACTTCAATACTACTCACATCCCATTTCACCAAGTCCTAATTCTTTTTCCCCACTCTACTCATACAATCATAATGCAGTTTCTTACATCCAAAAGTGTCTTGTATGTCAGACAGTTGGGCCTCATCTATATCGTCTTCTTGTTGCTTAAGAGCCCGACCACCATCATCAATGCCAAATTTATCATGCTCTTGGGCGATGCCATGAACTTGCCCACAGTCCAGGTCACAGACAAGAACCCACTCTTTGGCGTGTTGGCCGTGTTCATCTCCATGCTGGTGTTGGGCGACTTGATCCCTACGTTGGCCGATAATGTGACATATTTCGAGACCTTGGTGCCCACCAGATTGTTGATGTTCTTTTGCTTGGGAAGCTTCTGCATGATCAGCGACTACTCATTGGTTGCCAACAACTTGGTATTTACCTACTCGTTTTTGGAGATCTGGTTGAATTTCCTCATCTACAACAACCTCCGTGACGAGAAGTACTACCGAGCAAAGGAATACTTGGAGAAGCACGGGTCTGACTTAAGAGACATGGCCAATGCACAGATTGTGCCTATAACCGATGAGTGATAACAGGGTTCACTTGATATTAGATATATTTAGACAGACTGTCATCTTTGATAACTCTATGATTCAGCATATCCATCTGCTTATAGACTGTTAAGTTTCTACATGTCACAAATACCAGTGTGGTGTAGTACTATATAATTACAAGTATAAAATTTACTGTGACTCCTAGTATGGTAAATGTAGTTTTCAGTAAGGCTTGGTACTAGAACAAGGACTCTAGTATTAAGTAGCTGGATAGTAAATCGAAGTAGACAGTAAATGGAAGTAGACAGTAAATCGAAGTAGACAGTAAATCGAAGTAGACAGTAAATCGAAGTAGACAGTAAATCGAAGTAGACAGTAAATCGAAGTAGACAGTAAATCGAAGTAGTACATAGATAGTCAATAAATGGAGTCATTAGAAGCTACTATAGAACAATTAATGATCTATATCAAAAATCGAGAAACTAATGGAGTAACTAGTACAGCTCAGCTACCCAAGTCTCACTATAAATCTCAATAGTAATAATTATTTAATCTCATAACCTGATCTTGGATAGACCGTGGTATAGCCACTGGAGTGTGAGAAATAAATAGATGCCAATACTAAGTCAAGTCAAGTAATTCAACTAGTCAAGTCACTAGTCAAGTCACTAGTCAAGTCAGCTAGTACAGTATTCTTCAAAATTATTCATACCAGTGCGACAAAATTATTCATACCAATATATAGAAATTATTCACCAATATTTCAAAATTATTCATACAAGTACAAGTTTTAATATACAGCATAACATGGAAACTACTTTAGTTTTGTCCGTTTAGCCGTTGATTGGAAGACTTTAGGAATGGTATGTAAGAGCAATCATCCAAATATAAATTTTCTGGCAACTGAATTCTATTAAAAGTTGGTAGGAAACATTTTCCATTTGGTATGAATAATTTTTTCGCACTGGTATGAATAATTTTGAGAAAGACTGTATGCTGTTTTAAGTACATCTAAATCCTTAATTATCTAATAAATTTTTACTAATGAAAATAAATTTCTCTTCGAATTTTTGTTTTGAATGTTAATTGTTCTAATTTATTAAACCCGAGGGATTAAATTCCTTAGTACTGTAATTCCTACGTCCATTCATTAGATTATTAGTATATCAATAATTACTCGACATAGCCGGGTATCTAATTACTACGTTATCTCAACCTTTTCAGGTTTCAGATAATCCCGAACATTAATAGTTGCTTGGGTATTTTTTAATAAATTATTTAATATCTACATCTAATATGTAACATAATTACAAAAAAATAGTATAAATCAAATATTAGATAAAAAGATGCCAAAAAAATAGTATAAATCAAGTATTAGATAAAAAGATGCCAAAAAAATAGTATAAATCAAGTATTAGATAAAAAGATGCCAAAAAAAATCAGTATCGGAAAATATAATAATATGGGAAGAGAATCCAAGAGTTAATGAAATTTAACATGTGGGCCTTTGGTCAAAAAAAATTAGAAAAATTAAAGAAACGTATTCCAGTAAATTTGTTTATTATAAAAACCTAAACCTGATTTTAAACTAATTTTAGAATTTATATACCCAATTCTGGTGCAATTTAATTATGTTAATAACTTTTTAGGTTGTTTAGCAATCAGTAAAAAATACTTATGAGAGATAACTTTAAATAATCTGCTTAATTTATAACTAACTTACAGTCCTTTATTTATCCCGCATATTGTTTGACTCAACTATTTTTTTATCTCATTCTTTTTGTGATAAATTTTATTGGTCCTTATTTAGCCGGATATATTGAAGGTAAAGGTACTATTTGAATTGGTGATAAAACTCAACTAGTCAAGTCAACTAACTCAATACGGTTTTATTCAGGGGCACTCCTTGTTCTTTAGCTCATGAGCATTGTAATTTTGAGTTGAGATCATTGTAATAGTCAATTTATGAGCACGATACAGTCTTTTTCAAAAATATTCATACCAGTGCGACAAAAATATTCATACCAATATTTCAAATGATTCACACCAACTTTTATTAGAATTCAATATTTAGAAATCTTAACCTGGACGACTGCCTCATTTGTGTTACATTTGGGAGTCTTGCAGTACCAATCAAAGGTCAAAACGGACAAAACTGAACTGGTTTCCATGCTATCCTGTATATAATAATGTCATAGGGGATATTACTAAGCAAAGAAATACTTAGGAAGTTACACGCGCCCCCGTAACAACAATTATATTATACTAGTTACTCTTTAAATATATTTGAACTTCTGTGGTGTAATAAGTGTATTAGTTTAATAAAATGGAATTCCGTGCTCATGTAACACCCGATGGGTTCATCGATGGGCTAGGCAATCAGCACTTCATTGATCCTGAACTTCACGAACCCACTGGTATGAAAAATTTTGTCGCACTGGTATGAAACATTTTGAAATATTGGTATGAATAATTTTGAAATATTGGTATGAATAATTTTGTCGCACTAGTATGAATAATTCTGAAAAAGACTGTACAGTGCGATAATGTTTTTAAAAGTACAGTATTTTCAAAATTATTCACACCAGGCGCAAAATTATTCAAACCAGTATTTCAAAATTATTCACACCAGCGCGCAAAATTATTCATACCAATATTCAAAATTATTCAAACCAAATACAAGTTTTATATAGCATAACATGGAAACTAATTTAGTTTTGTACTTTCGATTGTTAATTGGAGGACTCCAAGTATATTAGAGCAATCATCCAGATATAAAATATAAATTACTGAAATCTACTAAAAGTTGGTGTGAAACATCATGCCATATGGTTTGAATAATTTGTCGCCTTGGTTTAAATAATTTTGAAATATTGGTTTGAATAATTTTGTCGCAGTAGTTTGAATAATTTGAAAAACACTGTATGAGCACGATACAGTGCGACAATGCTTTTAAAGTATTGAAACCGCAGAAAAATTCAACCATGCTTCAAGTCAATACAGTGAATACAGTAAATACAGTGAATACAGTGAATACAGTGAATACAGTGAATACAGTGAATACAGTGAATACAGTGAATACAGTGAATACAGTAAATACAGTAAATACAGTCAATTCAGCAATTCAGTCAATTCAGCAATTCAGCAATTCAGCAATTCAGCAATTCAGTCAATACAAATTGTTGGATACAGAATATCACCATTCATCTATTTTTCCCTCATTGGAAGACTCCCAAATATACATATATGAAATCCTCAAGATAATTCCAGCTCCAGATGTATATTTCAAAATATTGAATTTAATGAAGTTGGTGCGAAATTTTAAGCCATTTGAAAGACTGCGAAAAAACCTTGAAATGATTGAATCTACAATTATTCAAACCAGTGACAATTCAAACCAACAAGTTTTAATTTACAGGATAACATGGAAATCACCTTAGTTTTGTCCATTTCGACCTTGATTAGAAGTCTCATGTAGCTCATAAAAGGAATTATCCAGAACAAATTCATAATATTGATTTGATGAATCGGTGTGAAACATGCCCTTTGGTGAAAGATTGTGCGAGTGGTCGAAAACTTTGAATTAATTGAGATTTTGTTTTGGTTCGAAACATTTTGCGCGCTGTTTGAATACTTGAAACTGAGGTGCTCATTGAGAATTTAGTATAGTGTTATACAATTATTGAAACCAGTGTAACAAAATTATTCAAACTAAATTGAATGTTTCACCAATTTAATAGTTTTCAGTAATCTGAAATTTTACATCTGGACTATTGCTTATGTATACTATCTAATCAACGGAAACGGAAAAACTAAAGTAATTTTCATGATACATTCTTTTTCAAAATTATTCATAATGGCATAATGTTTCACACCTACTTTAATAGATTTCAGTAATCAGATATTTTATATTTTACTGATTGCTATTACATTTTATTCTTAGAGTCTTATAATTAACGGTTGAAACGGACAAACTAAAGTAGTTTCCATGTTATGCTGTATATTAAAACTTGTACTTGGTATGAAGAATTTTGAAAAAAACTGTATGCTGTATATTAAAACTATTATTTGGTTTGAATATTTTTCAAATTGGTATGAATAATTTTGTCGCACTGCTTTGATTAATTTTGAAAAAACACTGCAGAGGAAAGTTGAGAGTGATCAACTGCAGTGAATTAGAAAAAATTACCGTAATTACCGTAATTACCGTAAATTAGTAAGTAAAGTAAATAAGTGTATAATTACACTAAATTAATGACAGTTAAAGCAATGCCATTGAAATCGACTATTAATTCCTTTGAGAACCTTTTTCAACACCTGCGTATCCGCACTAGTAACCCATCGCTGGTGATGGATACAGTATTTTCAAAATTATTCAAACCAGGGCGACAACATTATACCAATATTTTAAAAATATACCAATATTTTAAAATTATACCAATATTTTAAAATTATACCAATATTTTAAAATTATACCAATATTTCAAAATTAATCAAACCAATACAATTTTTAATTTACAGGATAACAAGAAAACTAGTTTTGTCTGTTTCGAAATTTGATTGATGACTCCAAGACTAGTATGTATAAGCATCGTTCAAATGTAAATTTTTGATAACTGAAAATATTAAAAGTTGGTGTGAAACATCATGCCATTTGGTTTGAATAATTTTGATGGTATGAATAATTTTGTCGGTATGAATAATTTTGCGCGCTGGTATGAATACTTTTCAAAACAGTGTATCACTGTTGACATCCATCACCAGACCGTCCAAATAATTCACAATAATTTTATTATGTAAATAAAGTACAGGATAAATAATTAGATGATATTAAGAGATTGCTATAGTTTTGCTACAGTGTAATGTTAAACACTTTTAACTCTTTCTGAATAGTTACACTTTTATACTAAATAGTCACTGCTATTAAATAGTCACTGATATTAAATAATCATCTCTTCTGTGGTGGATACTCAGTTGAAAGGTCTACAAATTATGTATCAATCAATTCCACTCAATGATTCGTATTCATTGAAATCACCACGACTTAGTATGTCGAGCCACGGTGAAATAAAGTCCCTTCTATGTACTTCGATTGAGGAAATTCAATAATGTCCATGTAAGACTTTCCTCCACCTCAAGAATATCGGTAAATGTTAATTGCAAGACATTGGTGCCGTTTTGGTTGTTCTCAAGATCTCCCTTGCTGGCGTACTTCAGTACCGTCACATCCACAATCAAATTGACCAAAATCTCTGACGTGGTCAACTGCAAATCAAACTTCAAGTGGTCTCCCAGTGCTACTTTGTGTAACACAACCGTGAAGCTGGATACTGGCCGCAGTACAGCTTTCTGAAACGGCCTGTTGACGTTTAAGTTCAAATCCAAGTTCTCGTACTGACTCTCAGATATCTGCGTTTGGATTTCTTGGCCCAAGCTTGTACTTAGCTTGTGGAGCATGGTGCGGAGCCGGCCAAAACTCATCTGGTGGCGGATGTGGCCGATCAAGGGCCGGAGCATCAATGGGTGCGAATTGTGCTGTTTCCACTTGGTAAACGATGTGGGTATTTTCTGCTTGAGCTCGAGATTGTAATTGTAGTAGCAGCAGAGCATGATCTTCAAGAATGTGAGAATCTGTTGTGCCTTGTGGTTGTGCTTGGATGACTCCTGGTTGGTGTTTTGGTAGAGGTTATTCAACTCATCCTCATTGTACTCATCGTAAACCACAGTTTCGAGCTCGATGATCTGGTCAAAGTCATCAATGATGATCTTGTTCAGAATGATGTTGACGCCGTAGTTGATCAAGCCCTTGGCTTCCCGTGTCAAGTGGTAGAACAAGTCTTCCTCAAATAGAAAGTAGCGAGCTCGCTCAATGTCTTCAATGAGCTTGTCTCCGCCGCCAGAATGCAAGTCCCCTTTATCGAAAATGGTCTGACCCGTCAACATGTAATCGTCGTCCACCTTGCTCAAAATCCGCACTCGGATATATCTGTTGGCGGACATAGGCGCACCTGAAGCACTGAGTGTTTGGAAAACGAGCAGACCACTGGCCTCATCCTTGCGGAGAACTGCACGACCCTTGTCGTAGAAGCTGGAACCCGAATCACCATAGCCGTACTGCACTCCGAGCGCTTTGGCGTGGGTCTCGGGGTCTCGAAGCTTGTATAAGACCTCTCCATGCGCCAAGATCTTGTTGATGGTGTTCCAGTAGTGTTTTTCGCCAGCCACCTCGTCTCGTAGCTGTGCAGCAGAGTCTCCAAAAAGCTTCTTGATATGGTTGAGCGACTGGTACTTCCACCCGAGCCCAATGTGCTCTGTGGTGCCTTTCTTGGCACTGGATGCGTCTTGACGGGTCTCCACCCGGTCCGAACTCAACGACCCCAATGGCGTAGTCTTGGATAGATGCGGCAGAATGGTTGCTTTGGCAATGTTGGGTTTTTCGGCCGAGAGGAGAAGCGACACGAAGTCTAACGAAAGTGAAGTTTCGTTAAGTGCCGAGTTGATGTGAGAAAGCAACTCGAGCCGCTGCTTTTGAAACACCTGAGCCTTGGTTTCGGAATCCTCCACGGGCTCGGATCCTGGCCGGCTTTCCTGGCCGCTTGCTGACTCCAACCCCGACTCCAAACTCGTGTGGTGGCGCTTGTTTTCTATCTCCTGGAGTAAGACATCTTCCAGAAGATTGAGAAACGACTTGCGCTGCGCCAAAATTTGTGGGATCAACTCCTGGACACTCATATCATCCTCGCTTCTTAGGAACTGGTCCTTGGAGCTTCCATAGAGACTCTGCTCGACGTGGATCTGGGGGTTGTGGGTGTTGCTCATGCCAGTGTGTTGAGTGAATGCGGAAGACCATATACCTCGGTACTGTATATACTCCGGAACACATTACATTTATTCTTCAAAATTATTCACAAAATATTATTCATACCAGTGCGACAAAATATTCATACTACTGCGACAAATTATTCATACCAATATTACAAAATTACAATATTACAAAATTATTCATACCAATGCAACAAAAATATTGAGACCAAATACAAGTTTTAATATACAGCATAACATGAAAACTAATTTAGTTTTGCCCGTTTCGACCATAGAGTGGAAGACTGCAAGAATAGTATATAAGCAACTGTCCAAATAAAATTTCTGATTACTAAATTCCATTAAAGTTGGTGTGAAACATTATGCCATTTGCTTTGAATACTTTTGAAATATTGATATGAATAATTTTGCGCGCTGGTATGAATAATTTTGAAAAACAGTGTAGTGCGACAAAATTATTCATACCAAGTACAAGTTTTAATATACAGCATAACATGGAAACTACTTTAGTTTTGTCCGTTTAGCCGTTAATTGGAAGACTCTAGTATAAGAGCAATCGTCCAAATATAATTTTTCTGATTACTGAATTCTATTAAAAGTTGGTAGGAAACATTTCCATTTGGTATGAATAATTTTGAAAAATACTGTACCAATATCAAAATTATTCAAACTAGTGCGACAAAATATTCATACTAGTGCGACAAAATATTCATACTAATGCGATAAAATATTCATACTAATGCGACAAAATATTCATACCAATATTTCAAAATTATTCAAACCAAATAAAACTTTCAATATATAGTAAAACATGGAAACTACTTGTCCGTTTCATCCTTTATTGGAAGACTCCAGGAATAGAATGTAATAGCAATCAGTAAAATATATAATATCTGATTACTGAAAACTATTAAAAGTTGGTGTGAAACATTATGCCATTTGGTATGAATAATTTTGAAGTATTAGTATGAATAATTTTGTCCTGGTTTGAATAATTTTGAAGTATTAGTATGAATAATTTTGTCCTGGTATGAATAATTTTGAAGTATTAGTATGAACAATTTTGTCCTGGTTTGAATAATTTTGTCCTGGTATGAATAATTTTGAAGTATTAGTATGAACAATTTTGAAAAATACTGTACTACATTTCTACATTTTGCTGTGATAATTAGAGTGAATATAAGGTTACCGATAACTTATGATAATTCATGATAACCTATCGATATTATTACAGTCATCATCCATACACTCTTAATCCATAAAGTCATCCAAATCACCATCATCAATGGCTTGCAATAACTCCGCTTCTTCCTCCAACCCATCCAAAGCACTTCTGTTTTCGTTCTTGTTGTCTTCGGTGGGATAACGCATGGCCTTGACCGAATCAGTATGTAAAGACAAGCAAAAGCGGATTCGCTGGTCAAAGTCTTCCTGCGGCAGTTTCGTGGAGTACACATCCAACAACTCCTTCGACTTCATGAACCCATGCTCGTGGTCCACTGTGGCCTCAATGACCCCATCGCGGATGGCCTTGGACACAATGTATTCGGTGGCCTCTTCGGAGTCGAGGTTCAACTTGATACAGATATCCTTCAAGGAGATCTTGGAGTAAGACAACGAGATCTTGCGGATTCCGGTCTTGATGACGTTTTGACGCAACCGAGAGATCAACGTAAAATTGTTATCTCTAACAAACACTTCCTCGTGCTTCTTCACCACGGCTCCAAACAACTTCAAATCTCCAGACCGTACGGCTTTGGTCACCAAGAAATACGGCTCAATGTTTCCGGTGGTGGACTTGAACACCTTCAAACCCGGAATATCTCCCATCAACAATTCGATGATGATAATCAACTTGGTGGCCTCCTGCACAAAGCCCTTGCTAAGGTCTGTTTGCGGAGCCTTCCTTATGGCCGCTGTGACGCACTCGTGGGCGGTGGAGTAGTCCAACTGAATGGCATTGATTCTGGACAAGTAGTAGTAGTACCTAGCACTCAATGCATTTCCAGCATTTGCGGGAAACACGATTTTCTCACACAAGTTGTTGGCCTGGTTGATGTCATGCGTTAGGATGTAGTTCCTCAACAATAGAGTAATGATGGAGGCAGTGGTTTCATCATCGTGTCTTAAGGTGGCGCTTCTCAAAGCATTCAAAAGCGCAGGACGAATAGACAACAAGTCGCCACGCAACTCACACGTGCGAGAGACGTAAAACCAGATCTTGGCCAGAATAAAGTCAAGCGTTCTTCTATTGTAGGAGGCAAGCAAGGAAACCACAGACTCATTGAACTGCGCCAACTGGTCCAATTTGTCCGTGTCCAACAAGTAAATTTGAACAAGTAAATGAACATAAGCGCTAATCTCGGGAAGATCGCCCTGGCTCGAAACATTGGGCGTTTCACCGGAGCCCGTGTCGACTTGTGCTAATAACAACTTCTTTCTTGGGTGGGAATCTGGGAAATGTTTTGAAATAACCGAAGCCAAGGCTGCAGGATCTGACTTGATTTTGCGTCTTAACGAGCCCAAGTCACGGAACACCTTGGAAACGTGGCGGTTATCGAATTCGGCGGCAGATTTCTGTAACGACGTGAAGCTCTGCTCGATCTCATTGGCCAACGACTGCTCGACGGCCGGCACCGCATTGGTTGGATCCTGGGACGCGTCCTGCATCTCCACATCTCTGGGACTGGACATGATCTGGCAATTGTGTTTGGTAGAGGAAGTGTAGGTGTGTATTGCGAGGGTCGATATGGACTTGGATTTGGGTCGCGAGAGGTCTGGGTGTGCGCCACCCTCCACTGCTCACATGAAAGTAGTTCCGGGACTTGTATGCAGGCCTGGTGCGTATATGCAGATCCGGGGCTTATATCCAGTTCCGACCTATTGACTTGGGTCGTTTGATCCTGTCTGCCACGGAATTTAAAGTTTTGTGTTTGACGGATTTGAGCTTGCAGTAGGTTTATAATGATAAGACGAACGTTTTAGCGAAGGGAATAGACCATTTCGCTGGGTTTAAGGTGTGCACGTGCTCCTCACGTGACCTACTCTCAGTTCCGGGACGTATATGCCGGTCGAGTATATTCAAACCGGGGTATATATGTAAGGAAGCTGTCTAGTATTGCCATAGATGTAGATCCTATTCACATACATCCACGTCATACTAAATAGTTTTCATTTATTGATGAGCCTTAGAATCGGGTCTATAGACTTTGGAGTCAGACTAGTTACTAGACTAAGACTAAGTATTCAGACTGCTTAGAGTACTCAACTTATATACTCAGATTTCTCATAACACTCAGTCGCGCACTCAATATTCACTATTGAGATCTTACCACTGAGATCTACCATCTCCCACTACCGCGGTCTAAACCTACAAAATGTCTATACCTGAACAGGAACCAGTTATCCTAGAAATATTCTATACCTTAACAGGAACCAGTTATCCTAGAAATACTCTATACCTTAACAGGAACCAGTTATCCTAGAAATACTCTATACCTGAACCGGAACCAGTTATCCTAGAAATACTCTATACCTGAACCGGAACCAGTTATCCTCCACATTCTCTGTAAGCAGTAATATTTTAAGGAATGAATGCAATGAAAAATCAAGTCTTTGCTTAACCCCTACTATCTACTCTAAGTATAATAGATTCTCGCTACAGTACAGTGTTTTTCAAAATTATTCGTACCAGTGCGACAAAATATTTATAGCAATATTTCAAAATTATTCAAACCAGCGCGACAAAAATATTCATACCAAATGACACCAACTTTTAATAGATTCAGTAATCAGAAATTTTATATTTGGACGATTGCTTATATACACTCTTGTTGAAGCCTTCCAATCAACGGTCGAAAATGACAAAACTAAAGTAGTTTTCATGTTATAGTGTATATTCAAACCAATATTTCAAAATTATTCAAACCAATATTTCAAAATTATTCAAACCAATATTTCAAAATTATTCAAACCAATATTTCAAAGTTATTCAAACCAAATGGAAATGTTTCACACCAACTATGTTAGAATTCATATTCAGATATTTTAATCTGGACGTTTGCTCTTATATACTATTCTTGAAGTCTTCCAATAAACGGTCTCAATGGGTAAAACTAAAGTAGTTTCCATGTTATGTTGTGTATTCAAATTTGTATTTGGTTTGAATATTTGTCACTGGTGTGAATAATTTCGAATACTGTATTTCAAAAAGTTTCGTCCACTTCGCACATTTAAACCAAATGGCATGATGTCAATTTTTATCAGAAATTATCGGAATAAAATTCAGAAAACAAATCTGAATAGTTGCCTACATTCAAGAGTCAAGGCTCAAAATGAATGAACTAGTTTCTTATATAACAACTTGTATTTGGTTTGAATAAAATTCAGAGGTGCGAAACTTTTAATTAGCTTGAATAATTTTGTCGCACTGGTTTGAATAGATTTGAAAAACACTGCACAAGTTGGAATGAGTAGAATAGGTTGGAATGAGTAGAATAAGTTGGAATGAGTAGAATAAGTTGAAATACAAATTCTTGTATACATAAAAACAGAAACCTGTTCAGTCTGTCTCTTTGACTCTTGATGAGAAGACTAAAATGTACTGCATAAAAGTTAATCCCAGATAAGATTTCAGAATATGAATTCTAATTACAGTTGACATTTGCCTTTTGAAGATTGTGCAAAGGGTGCGAAACTTTAAAATATTGGTTTGAACTACAGTTTTTTTCAAAATTATTCATACTAATGCGACAAAATATTCATACCAATATTCCAAAATTATTCATAGCAGTGCGACAAAATTCATACCAGAGCGACCGAATTCATACTAAATGGCATAATGTTTCACATCAACCTTTAATAGTTTTCAGTAATCAGATATTTTATATCTGATTGCTATTATATTCTTAGTCTTCCAAGCATTGGTCGAAACGGACAAAAGTAAAGTAGTTTCCATGTTATGTTGTATATTAAAACTTGTACTTGGTATGAATAATTTTGTTGGTATGAATAATTTTGTCGGTATGAATAATTTTGTCGGTATGAATAATTTTGTCGGTATGAATAATTTTGTCGGTATGAATAATTTTGTCGTATGAATAATTTTGTCGGTATGAATAATTTTGTCGTATGAATAATTTTGAAATATACTGTATTTTGTTTTCTTGGTTCGAACCATTTTGCGCGCTGCTTTGATAGTATTGAAGTTAAGTTTCGTACTCCTTCGAACATTCTTTCAAACAAATACAAACCAAATACAAGATGTTGTATGCAGGATGGCCAGAAACCTGTTCAGTCCATTGGTTTGACTCTTGACTCCTAAATGTGGAGTCAATTCTAGAAAGATTACTAAAGCTACTCATTACTCTATTCACTATACTACCATTATACAGTGTTTTTAAAATTATACCAGCGCGACAAAATTATTCAACCAGCACTTTAAAATTTTCCTACCACTTCGCACAATCTTTCAAACCAAATGGCATAATGCACCCAACTTAAATAAAATCAAATATTTCAAATATAAATTTAGAGGATTTCCTCATATTTCTTATTTTGAAGTCTTTCAATCAATGATCAATACGGAAAAACTTTCCAAGTTATCTTGTATATAGCACTTTGTATTTGGTTTGAAAGAATGTGCGAAGTGGTCGAGACTTGAAATATTGGTCTGGATTTGTCGCAGTAGTTTGAATAATTTTGAAAAAGACTGTAATACTGCTACCATCTATACTACCATTTACAGCTACTACAATTTACTATACTACTACTACTACTACTAATACTACTAATACTACTACTACTACTACTACTACTACTACTACTACTACTACTACTACTACTACTACTACTACTATCCATACTACTACTACTACTACTACTATCCATACTACTTGTTGGATATCAGCTTTCTATTTACTCTTTCTTGGGATGTACGGGTTTCTTATATGAATCGTGGGAGAGTCGTAGAGATGAGTTCTTTTTGTCCGTTCATCTGTATATTGAAACATCCATTCCAATTCTGACTCTTCTCAATAAATATTCAAGATTAAGTATTTTTTATTATGACTATTAAAACATTTCCTAGTTCCGAAATAAAACCGTATGAGCTTGTTCCGCGGATAATGCACATTCCATACAAAAAGCTGAACAATATACAAACCATCATGTACTATTTCTATATCCATGCATCTCTACGTAGCCTCTATACCTCTACGCCTCTACAACCTCTACGCCTCTACAACCTCTACTCCTATCACAGAAACTCCAACCCAAACGCCAATTTCCATGGTAAACTGGTCTCTGAACCTCCCCCGGAACTGGGCGTGCACTCACCCGACACCCGTACACCATGCTACCCCAGGACAAAAAGGCCCAACGCAAGGGACCCAATTTTAGCCTAGAACTAATAAAAGTGGGCTCATTGAAATGCTAGAATTCCGGACTACAAAAATCTCTTTTCTAGCAGAAAATATCTCTTCTAGCAAAAAATATCTCTACTAGCAGAAATATCTATTCTATGCACTTCTGATGTATTATACGGACAATTCCGGCCGTATTCAATTCCGGTCAAGTCCTCACCCAACAGCTACGAGATAAAAGTAAATTTGGGTAATAACCAGAAAATATTCTGTACCAGTACTATATACAGTCTTCAGATTCCTTTGGATTATCCAACCACCCGTGCTTTTCTATAGCAGTCTCCGGCTACTTCCGAGCCGGCTACATGCAGGAGACCCAAAATAAGATTCATGCATGGATCGGTTGCTCGCTCCTGCACCCACATGGCCACCCTTAGTAATACGAAATACTTACGAGCAAATATAAATACCACGGTTCGCCCCCAATTCTCTCTTCTTAATTAACAATGTCTTCCATTCCATCTGCACCTCCAACTCCCAAATTAGTGCCTGTGTTCCTGATCAACCTCAAGCTTGAAGGAAGCCCAAAGGTGGTGTACCAGGACTCCAGCAAGAGCAAAGTGTTGGGTCACGCCACCGTGCTGTGGGGAGAGATCCGCACAGTCAAGAACGACTTGGGTCTTGAATTCGACGTCCAAGATATTAGCGGATTTGATGATATCACCACCAACTCTTCCGGTAACTACAACGAGTTGGACTGCAGATTGTACGGCAAGACACCCAATGGAGCGGGAGCCTTCGTGTCTTACTACGGAATCTTCAACTTGACTAAGGACATTACTGATGTTCTCACCGAACAATCCAAGGAACACGACTTTGCCACCACTTCTCTCCACAACAACCCTAGATTTCAATTGGACGATTCTGCCGAGGAGAAGTACAAGTGGGTGCAAACGGAGAACCTTCTTGGCCGCGGAAGATTCTGTCGCTCTGACGACAATTCTTTGCACGTGCAATACTTTGTTTACGTTGTTCGTTAATGGCCAACTTTTAAACGTTTACTCTTGCCACCGAAAAGTGTATTAAGAAAACATGGCAATGAAATAGAAGGCTATTATGACTCCAGTAGTATATAGAAGATGATAATAGATGGTGTAAGATGATAATAGATGGATAATAAAATCATATTTGCAAGATAATAATAGCAAGATAAGAGATGGATAGTAATATCATAATTGCAATATATTAAGAAATACATTAAGAAATACTTTAATATACCTTGCCAAGACCAATTTAACACTACTTGTCGCGTAATTCATCAATTTTATTGGTCTTCCTTATTTCGCTTATTGACTCGTGTCAGTATTCAATCCATTGTCATGTGCTTTCTACATCACGTTCTCACATGTGCCATTGTTAACATTACGGAGCGAGGACTTCTAGTACCACCAACCAAGATCTAGCTAAACAATCACGTGGATGTCCTTTGGAAGCAGTGGCACTCGTTCAAAGCTCTCATGCCGCACCATACTGAAGGCACTTGCCGGATATAGTTTCTTAACAACACGAACTGTTCTGATTATTGGTCAACGACTGGCCCTTCAAATTGATATTGGATTTGGTGCTTCCAGAAGCAGCAGCAGCACCGGTGTTGTGGGTCATTTGCGTCTTGATTTGTCTTGCCATGGTGAAAAAAGCTTGCTCCACATTGGACGACGACAAGGCCGATGTCTCCAAGAAGGGTATATCCAAAGCCTCGGCAAACTCCTTAGCTGCAGTGTATTCCACAACCTTCTTGTCCGACAAATCGGCCTTGTTTCCAACCAACAACTTCATAACTCCTCCCGTGGCGTAACGGTCGATTTCCAGTATCCATTGCTTGACGTTGTTGAACGACTCCTGGTCCGTAACATCATAAACAATGATGATGCCATGTGCACCACGGTAGTAGGACGAGGTAATGGTTCTGAAGCGCTCTTGGCCAGCGGTATCCCAGATTTGCAACTTCATGGTCTTGCCATCGAGCTCGATTGTTCTTATCTTGAAGTCCACTCCAATGGTCGAGATGTAGTCTTGCGTGTAGGTGTTGTCGGCAAAACGCAACAACAAACACGATTTGCCAACACCGGAGTCTCCGATCAACAACAATTTGAACAAGTAGTCGTATTCGTTATTCATGGTTATTAGGGAGTGTTGTGATTAGAATAGGGGCGTTTAGAAAGTTCTTTATACAGGCCGGATTAGGAGGGGAAAACAGGCCAGCTAGCGGGTTCTGAAAAAGATATAGACCAGGAAAGAGGGGGGCAACTAGGGTCGAGGTGTGATGGGGTGAGGCGTAAGGAGCGGAGGGTATTTATGAAACGGAGAACATAAACGAGTTTGCGCACGACCCAAAGCCGAGCGCGCATGCTCGGTTGCCGACCCCCGTACACCACCCAGATCCATAGACGATATCGATATGCAACAGGAGGGAATTTTGATACAGTTTAGAAATATTCAAACCAGTGCGACAACCACCAAGATTTGAAAGTATTCAGTAATATTTGAGTATTTAGTAATATTTGAGTATTTAGTAATATTTGAGTATTTAGTAATATTTGAGTATTTAGTAATATTTGAGTATTTAGTAATATTTGAGTATTCAGCAATATTTGAGTATTCAGCAATATTTGAGTATTCAGCAATAATTCAAAGTCTTCAACCAGTATTTCAAAATTACTCACAATATTTCAAATCATTCAAACCAATTTCATAATCTCGACCACTTCGCACAATATTTCAAAGCAAATGGCATAATATTTATACCACCTATAATAAATTTCAGTAATCAGAAAATTTATGACTATAATTGCTTATTTACTATGGAGTCTTCCAATCAACGGTCGAAAGGCAAAAACTAAAGTGGTTTCTATTTTATACTGTAGATTAAAACTTATTTGGTTTGAATAATTTTGGTGCACTAGTTGAATAATTTTGTCGCACTAGTTTGAAATTTTGTCGCACTAGTTTGAAATTTTGAAATATTGGTGAATACTTTGAAATATTGGTGAATACTTTGAAATATTGGTGAATACTTTGAAATATTGGTAAATATCTTGAAATATTGGTAAATATCTTGAAATATTGGTGAATACTTTAAAATATTGGTTTTGATAGTTTTAACTGTAAATAGAATAGAGTGCTACAGTAGTAGATCGAAAATAGAATAAAAGATTATAATATCACATCACATCATACAGATTATACCCTAACCTATATCACCAATTTATTCAATCTTGGTCACCTCCGCCGCAACCTCAGTGGGTGTCACTCGGCTACCCCGTAACTTCTTATTTGCAATGGCAAGCATCTTGGAAAACCAAAACACATTTAAAACGTCAAGCATCACATTCAATCCCAAAATGGTAATGGGCAAGAAGTACGTCGCGTGCGCTGCCACTTGGTACATGTCTATGGCCACCATGGCAACCGCATAGAATCCCCACACTATACGCACCAAGAAAAAAATGGCAATAAGAAAAAGCCCATTTATGGCCACCACCTTATCACTGATGGTTCCTGCAGGCAAGCGGGAGGCGAACCAGTTGATGTTAACAAACGGAGTGCTGAGCTCAAAAATCAAAAAGGCTGGCATCCATGGCAAGCAATAAGGAAGAAGAGAGCACGTGAATACGTACAACGCAGCAAACGCGTGTAGCAAAAAACCAAGCCCAAAAAGCTTCCGGTGCTTCAAGCAAACATACAAATCCCACACAAAATATCCAACGGTAATGGCAGAAACAAAGCCATTGTATGCAGTATATCCATAGATGGAGTTGAATGGATCAGATTCCCTATTTTTGATGTGCAGATGGTTCCAGCCGGGAAGAAGGGCGCCGATTGAAATAAAACACTGCACCATGGACACGACGTGGATGTCAAAGTTCAATTTGGTCTTCATATCCAAGCCTGTGTAGTTTTTCCCGAAACAGGCTTTGCTGACCAGCGGAGACGCATTCTGGATGAGGAAGTAGAACACGGCTGCGCCCAAAACCTCGTGCCAATGGGCGGCGAAGGCGTTGGTGGGGTGTTCAGGGAAGGGCCTGGCCCAGGCCATGGGGTCCTTGGTGCAAACAGGCAAAAAGTCTAGCAAGCCCATCGTAGCAGCGGTCACGTGACAGAACTAGATAAGAGTAGCAAAGAATAGCGAAGAGTATAGAGAGCAATGAAGCGTTAGAGCAGAGGACGCGAGCGATGTGGAGTCCAACTGGCACACGTTTCTGGTCAGGACTCCGATAGAGGTCGCGATACTGTACTGCACAAAAGGGTCACGTGATGCCTCCAAGACCAGAATGGAGGATACCAGGAACTATGATATTGATGTCATGATGTTCTATTACTAAAACATAGGAATACCCAGCATGAATTCTGAATTTATCAGTACATCTGTTTCAGATTAGTCTATGCTATTTTTTTTGTTAGAGGTTACACGAGAAGGATAATGTGCTGGAACTTATAGATAAGACCTTCTAAATGTGGACTTCCATGCTAGAGTTACCAGGCAAACAGAATTCACATCAAAGAACTCACTATCTTGATAACTATACGGCTATCTAAGAAACTGGACATGATTATCTGGACTGGTCTAGCAATAAATATGTATTAGTTAGTACAGTTTTCAAAATTATTCAAACTAGTGCGACAAAATATTCAAACCAAATAATTTTAATTTCCGGATAACATAGAACTACTTTAGTTTTGTCCGTTCGACTGTTGATTGGAAGAATCCAAGAATAGTATATTTAAGCAATTGTCAAAATTATTGATTACGGAATCTATTAAAAGTTGGTGTGAAACTATGCCATTTGTTTGAAAGAGTATTTTTCAAAATTATTCATACCTGTCAGATCCACCTTGGGTATTACACTACCCAATGGTCCAAGTTATAGCTAGGCTGCGCTATTAGTGGAGGAATCACGGTAGACCCTGTCTAATACGACCAGAACACGTGATCTCCTTATACACAGTCGCCTCGACCAGATATGGCTCACTACAGCCAGCATCATAGCAAGCAGCCAGCATCATAACAAGCAGCCAGCATTAGGGCTGGCTTGCCTTTGGACTATATAATTACCTAGATTCCCACCTATTGGGATTCCATCAACGAATACGCACATGATAGGTAAACAAACGTACTAAAGAATCTAACATACCGGTATTTAAAATTATTCAAACTAAATTAATATACAGCATAACATCGACTTTAGTTTTATCCGTTTGGCCATTGATTGGAAGAATCCAAGAGTAGAATGAAATAGCAATCAGCAAGATATAAAATATCTGATTACTGAAAACTATTAAAAGTTGGTGTGAAAGATTATGCCATTTGGTATGAATATTTTTGTCGCACTGGTGAATAATTTTGAAATAGACTGTACAGTTTTCAAAATTATTTAAACTAGTGCGACAAAATATTCAAACCAAATAATTTTAATTTCCGGATAACATAGAACTACTTTCGTTTTGCCCGTTTCGACCGTTGATTGGAAGACTCCAAGAATATTACATACAATCAATCGGCCATATATAATATATCTAATTACTGAATTCTATTAAAGTTGGCGTGAAACATTATGCCATTTGGTGTAAAGATTATGCCATTTGGTATGAATATCTTGTCGCACTGGTAAATAATTTTGAAATTGACTGTATTGGGTTGAAAGTTTGTCGCGCTGGTTTGAATAATTTGAAAACACTGGATATCAAAAGTTTCGACCATTTCGCACAATCTTTCAACAAATGGCTTGATGTCAACTTTTATCAGAAATTTATCATAAACAAAATTCGGAAATTTAATTCTGGAATTGTCTTATGTGTTTCATTTAGGGTAAATGATCAAAAGGAATGAATTAGCTTTTTGTTGTCCTATATGCAACTTGTATTTGGTTTTAAAGAATATTCTAGGGCTACGAAACTTTAATTGTTGGTTTGATAATTTGGTCGCGCTGGTTAATAATTTATTGGTACGAATAAATTTGTCGCACTGGTGTGAATAATTTTGAGAAACACTGTATTGGTATTGGTTAGTAATAGTTAATTTTAGATATTGGTTAGTAATAGTTATTTTAGATATTGGTTAGTAATAGTTATTTTAGATATTGGTTAGTAATAGTTATGTATTAGATATTGGTTAGTAATAGTTATGTATTAAATAGTATTGGTAATTGTTATGTATTAAATAGTATTGGTTACTAAGTAGTCATTAATTGTCAGTACACTTTGTTAGACCATTAGAAAATCCGCTGCGGTGACATCCGTACATCCCGAAATAGTCCAAACATTTCAGCAGTCTCCTGAAACAGATATCATTTCTATCAAAGTAAATATATCTTCATTCGTTACCTCATCAGATTCATCGAGTATACGAGTATTCTGGGATTTGTGGATATGTATGACCTGGATCTTAATCTTGAGGGCAGCCTTTTACAGTGTTTCAAAGTATTCAAGCAGCGCGCAAAATGTTCAAACCACACTATTTAACAAACCAATAATTCAAAGTGTATACACCCCAGACAAAGTGTTGTATATAGGATCACAAGAAATGTTTGAATTCCGTCATTTTGACTTTTTATTGGAACCAAAAATACATATGAAGCAATTTAGCTTAAGATTCAGAATATGGAGATATAATAAAAGATGAGCATAAGCCATTTGTCAAAAGAATGCGAAGATGATTTTTGAATGCGAAAACATACTTTAAATGTGCGGTACAATACTATTCAAACCAATAATTAAAAATTTCGACCACTTGGCACATTCTTCAACAAAATACAAGTTGTTGTATATAGGCATCAACGAAGCTAGTTCTTTCAGACCCTTGACTCCCAAATGCAATGAGGCAATTCTTCAGATTTAAATTTTTGAATTCAATTGTAAAAATTAGGATAAAAGTTGACATTATACCATTTGTTTAAAAAAATTCGAATGTTGAAATTTATTAAAAGTTGGCGCGAAGAAACTTTCAATTACAGTGTTCAAAATTATTCAAACCAGTGCGACAATTATTCAATCCGAATATAAGTTTTATATCCGGTATACCATGAAAACTACTTTAGTTTATCGCTTTTGACCGTTGATTGAACCCTGAATGAATACGAAACAATCCCAGATTTAAGATTTCTGAATTGAAATTTGATAAGTTGGTGTGAATCTATTTGGCTGAAAAAATGTGCGAGGGTATGAACATTGAATTTAGTTTGACCTGTTTTCTTGGAGCATTTTGCGCGCTTTGAATACTTTTGAAAATACTGTACACATGAGAGGTCAATAAAACGTAGATAGTTACTATAAATAATATTGTTTATATCATGACAAAAGTTTGACACGAAGTTCAGGAAACCTTCAAGCCCAAACTTAACTCGAGAGTGATGGTTTCATATCTTAGGAATCTCCATTATCTTTGATCCTATGGGATGTACGGGTTTGTGATCATAACTACCAATTGTCACCAGTGAATGATTAATTGATTTTACTATTTTACCAAGAGCAAATTGAAGTAAGCTATAATTTCAGGATGTACTAGAACCAAAAATCCACAAGTGTATGGCTTCTGAGTGCAGTCTAATGTGCTCACTGCCAGTACCAGTGTATCTCAGTACAGTCTTTTTCAAAATTATTCATACTAGTGCGACCAATTTATTCATACCAACGACAAAATCAGTCATACCAACGACAAAATTATTCATACCAAATACAAGTTTTAATATGCAACATAACATGGAAACTCCTTTTGTTTTTTCCGCTTGGCCGTTGATTGGAACACTCTAAAAATAGTGTAATAGCAATCAGCAAGATATAAAATATCTGTTTACGGAAAATTATTAACAGTTGGTGTGAACATTATGCCATTTGGTATGAATAATTTCGTCGCACTGGTATGAATAATTTTGTCGCACTAGTACAGTCTTTTTCAGAATTATTCATACTAGTGCGACAAAATTATTCATACCAATATTTCAAAATTATTCATACCAGTGCGACAAAATTATTCAAACCAATGGCATAATGTTTCAACCAACTTTTAATAGTTTCAATATTCAGATATTTATATCTTGCTGATTACTATTACATTATTCTTGGAGTCTTCTAATCAACGGTCGAAATGGACAAAATTAAACTTGTTTCTATGTTATGCTGTATATTAAAGCTCGAAATTGGTATGAATATATTTGTAATATTGGTATGAATAATTTTGAAATAATGGTATGAATAATTTCGTCGCACTGGTATGAATAATTTGTCGCACTAGTATGAATAATTTTAAAAAAGAATGTAGTAGTGCGACAAATTTATTCATACCAACCACAAAATCATTCATACCAGTGCGATATTCATACCAGTGTGATAAATCATTCATATCAATATTTCAAAATTATTCAAACCAAATACAAGTTTTATTATAAAGCATAACTTGATAACTACTTTAGTTTTATTCGTTGCGACCTTTTATTGATGAAGAATAGAATGTAACAGCTATAAGTAAGATATGAAATATCTGATTAGTGAAAACTATCAAAAGTTGGTGTGAAATATCATGCCATTTGGTTTGAATAATTTTGTCGCACTAGTTTGAATAATTTTAAAAAACATTGTACCGAGTGGATTTCCTTGCTAATTATTGCTTATCCACATACCCTGTCATTTCATATCCTAGATAATTCTGTAAGGTCAGTATGTGAAATTACGGAATTGTCTAGCATCTTACTGGCTAACTATATACTTTCCACAGTCGTAAATCGTATGGAAGTCTGTATAATGCAATACTCACCTTAGCGAGCCACATATACCCTTCTGTGGCATGACTGCTTGTCTCATTACTATGTAATTGTCTCACTGTTACGCACCTTGTACTCCCAATATGTATTCTGTACTCCATCACGCACCGCTCGTTTATGTACCTCCCATGTACTCTGTACTCAAACCACTATCAATTTCTGGAAACACATAACTCTTTTCGTATCCTTACTTTATCATGACACCAAAACCTTCCACTTTTGCCAATTCCAGCAGAAGATTGAAACTGACATCAACTCAGATGGACCAATTCTTTGACGCTGCTAGACAGAACCGGGCTAGAGCTTCCCCCTGGGACACTAACTCCAAGGCGAATTCTCCCACTGTCATTGGTTCCGAGGAAACTATTTTGAATAGAGCTCATTGGCTGGATTCAGACAAGCCAATTTTGATGGCTGGCATTGGCACTGAGAGTCCATACCAACATGAGACTGACACTACGAAGACTCAGACTAGGAAGACTGAAACTTTCAAAACTATGAATCAGGCAGAAAACATTAATCTGACTATCATCAAATCAAAGAAGAAATTCTCCCAAAAACTCCGTCTGTTGTTGCTGCCAAAAGGTGTTGCCTTATTCAATAAGGAAATGCCTGCTGCTCCCGGTTTTGGCTGCGAAAACGCGCACTCCACTCAACCACTACCAAAGAATCTTAAGAAACAACAAACAAAACACGCTGTTCATTTCCTGGCCACTAAGAAATGGAGTAAGATTCTTAAAAACGTTCGCGTCTTAAAA
>VATE01000113.1:0-40202 GCA_008065195.1 Metschnikowia amazonensis
TTGGTATGAATAATTTTGTCGCACTAGTTTGAATAATTTTGAAATCTTGGTATGAATAATTTTGCGCGCTGGTATGAATGATTTTGAAAAAGACTGTACCTTCTAATGTAAAACTTTTTAAAGATCTGATGTACGGGTGTTCCATCCGCGCTTTTGTAGCCTAATAAGGTTGACAATCTTATTGTCTTACATATAGATACGCAGTGCGCATATTCCAACTTCAAGCAAGCGACAATCTCAGTGCACCTTTAGCAGCCATGGCCAATGACATTGCAGGAACAACCAACGATGTCACAGGAAAGGATGGCAGTGTGCAGGCTGAGGTTTCTTCGACGTCAGGATCAACGGGCTCTACGAACTCGGGCCGGTCTCCCGAGACTTCCGAAAAGAGCCGCCAGAGTTACAATTCCAAAGCATGTCATAGCATTTCAGACTCCAGTCTACACGAAGCCAAGAATCACTCGCTGAATACAACCCGTGGCGTATGGTATAGAGAATCAAGGAGTTTGGGTCTCGGCGATGTCAATCGCTACACTATAAAGTACACAAGCGCTGGCGATGGCAGCAACCAGCGGGCATTCTATTTCCGGCTCAAAAACATGGAGAAAACAGGCCTTCGAGCCATTCATCTTGTCAATGGCCCATTTATTCTCTACTGCCATATTGTGCCGTGGAATTATAACCCAAACAAGAAGTTCGAGCCGTACAATGAGCAGAAAAACAATGAAGTGTGTTTTAAAAACACCATCAAGCCGGGCCAGACTTTCAACGTTAAGATGGAAATGAACTCCAACAGTCTTGTGCAGGAGAACCCTGATGGAACGAGTACGTATGGCTGGCACTGTGATGTGATTTCGCAAGTGGTGCTCAACCGAAGAGCCAGCATTCTGTACACGCTCATGGTGGGCGATAATCTCCGAGAAATGCGCCGGGCCAATCGCTCAGCATTGACAGCCTTGTCCAAAGGGGACTTTATGCAGGTTTTTGAGCTGGAAGCCACGAAAGCCCGGGACCGCAAACAGGGTGATGACTCGGGGCCGGAAGCCGACGAGAATCTGGAAGACAAAAAGGGCTTGGATGCAGCGGGTTTGAGTGTGGAGTGCAAAACTACCCAACAAATCTGGACCCGTCAACCGCAGTACCCCGGCAAACCCATCCATTTGGTGATCATCACCCACGGCATTTTCTCCAACCTTACGGCAGACATGCTTTTTCTACGCGACGCAATCATGAGTCTCAACTCAAGCAGCCAAAATTACTTGGTGGACGGGTTTCGGGGAAATGCAGGGAAGACCGAAAAGGGGATTCACCGCTTGGGTGCAGGCGTTGCCGTGTACACAGTGAAGCTCATAGACCAGCTCGAGAAGAAAGGCCATCAAATCCGAGACATCTCGTTCGTGGGCCACTCTTTAGGTGGGCCTGTACAGCTTTATGCACTCAAGCACATTCTCGAAACGGAAAAGGCCGATTACTTCGAGCGCAAAAACATTACGCTCAAGCATTTCGTATGCATGGCCAGCCCGATGCTCGGGATTCTCAGCGAAATGAGTCTTTTAATTCTGTGGTTTTTGGATTTGGGAACGCTTGGTAAAACCGGCCGCGACTTGACGCTTCTGAAAAAGCTCCCGGTGATTCGAAAAGATCCCCATAAACATGGGCCTCATTGGGAGTTCCACTCAGCTCGGCCGCTTCTTGAAACATTGCCAGACGAGCCGGTTGCCACGCTTCTCAAGAACTTCCACCTGCGTACAGTCTATGCAAATGCTATAAACGATGGGATTGTTCCTTTACGAACGAGTGCTTTGTTGTATTTGGATTGGGAGGCACTTGGAAATATTCGAGGATTGAAGAATGAAAGTGCGATTGAAGAACATGAAGAGGAACTGTCAGAATTGGCAGAACTTAGTGAAATTGAAGGATCAGAAGGGGATAGAACTAGTGCATTCAAAGATAGATCTACAAATAGCTCTAAAGGTGATAGAACTAGTGATGCTTCCAAAGATAGATCTACAGAAACCTCTAAAGGTGATAGATCTACAAATACCTCTAAAGGTGATAGATCTACTAATACCTCTAAAGGTGATAATTCCACAGATACCTCCAAAGCTGATAGTTCCACAGAAAGTGACCAAAATAGTAAGGTGGAAAGTGAAGATGGAAAAAGAATTGGCCAGGTTCCTGAGGAACTGAACATGAATGTGGCGGAAAAATATACCACGTTTTTGGCCCGCATCTTCAACCTTGACTTTGACAATTCAAGCAAAAAACAACCCCTACACAAGCGCAAGAAGATGCGCAACCGAATCAAACGGTACGCCAAAATCACTGTCAAAAGCAGCGACTTGCATACAAGCCGCCTGGTGCAGGAAGACAGCCAAAGCCAGGAAGACGGCTCCGATGAGGCGGAATTGGGAGAGGTTTCAGGAGACGAGAAAAACGATGCCGGCTCGTTCAATATCCCTCCAAAGGCATCCGCAGTCGAATCGGCGCTCAATTCGATGATCTGTCCTATTCCGTCACGTGACTACATCAATAACCCGAGTTCCCGGTCGTCGGTGATTTTCCACGACAGATACTACCACTTCAAGCACGTGCCCAAGGAAAAGCCCAAGACGGGAAATTTCAAAAAGTTGTTTCGCTACCATGACTGGCGAATGGATAAGCAGGTGAAGATAGCAGCCAAGTACCACGGGCCGAAATTGAGCTGGCGAAAGGTGTTGGTGAAGTTGCCTCCTGATGCCCATAACAACATTGTTGTACGCCGCCGATTTGCCAATGGCTACGGCTGGGGGGTGGTGGAACACTTGAAGAACCAGGTTTTTGCGGAGGATCTAAAGGCCAAGTTCTAGATTTTCCGAGGTGCCATTTAGAGTGATTAAATGGGTGAACTAGAGAGCCAGTTGAGGCTCAATAATGAATTATGATAATGAGAAGAAAATGAGCGGGTATAAGTGGAGTAATAGAGTAGAGTGTATAATATAGAACTTAAACTTACTGACTTGCATCAACTTCCTATCTCAACAAATGGTGAACAGTCTCGAACATTCAGGCTTTTCACTTTTCAGTTAATCTTGCTGAAAATTTGAACAATTTACGAATCCTGCATTCAAGCACTTGCTACACACTGGGTGAAAGGTAGCCAAGTCTTTGAGTTGTCAACTGCAGGACAATATTTTTCAAAATTATTCATACCAATGACAAAATTATCATACCGTGCGAGAAAATTGTTCAAACCAATACAGTATTTTTCAAAATTTTCATACCAATGCGACAAAATTTTTCCCAGTGCGACTAAATTATTCATACCAATATTTCAAAATTATTCAAACCATACAAGTTTTAATATACAGCATAACATGGAACTTTTAGTTTTATCCGTTGTAACTGTTGATTGGAAGACTCTAATAATATAATGTAACAGCAATCAGCAAAATATTAAATATCTGATTACTGAAAACTATTAAAAGTTGGTGTGAAACATTATGCCATTTGGTATGAATAATTTTGTCACACTGGTATGAATAATTTTGTCGGACTGGTTTGAATAATTTGGAATATTAGTATGAATAATTTTGTCGCACTGGTTTGAATAATTTTGAAAAACACTGTAATGTTTCATACCAACTCATTAAGATTCATATTCTGAACACCTCATTAAAATTTATATTTTGAACGACTCATTAAAATTCATATTCTGAATTATTTTGAGGATTGCCCCATATGTATTTGGGAGTCATATCAAGGATCAAAACGGACAAACTGAACTTGTTTCTTGTTATCCTGTATATAGCACCTGGGATGTACGAAACATTTTGAATTATTGGTTTTAAATTTTGCTAGTACAGTTTAATCGTTTTGCTGGGCTGGTTTGAACCATTCTGTCTTGGTTCAAACATTTTGCGCACTGCTTTGAATACCTACAAATGGTTGGTAAGCGTAATTTCTGAACCCGTACATCCCCGCGGTTTCACTATTTGCTGGAAGTCCCACTAAGGTGAAACAGTGCCATCGGCTTTTTTGTTTATATTTTTGTTTATATTTTTGTTTATGTTTTTGTTTATGTTTTTGTTTATGTTTTTGTTTTTGTTTATGTTTTTGTTTATGTTTTTGTTTATGTATGTTTATGTTTTTGTTTTTCATCTTTCGAATCAATTGGAACTCTACTCCTGGATCTACCCTCAGATTGAACTAGACTGGGTGTAATCAGAGATGCTTACCCCTTTAGGAATCCACGACTATGTCCGTAAGTCCTGTATTACCTTAAATTTTTAGTTTCATGGTAACATTAAACTAGAATGGGCTATTCTGTGGTGCTCGAGGGGGAAACCTCCAGTTATATATCTTTTTATCGCGTTCCTGCAGGTATATATGTATATGAAACAGATCACCGTAAATCCAGATCAACCATGCAGGACTTCTTGTGATACCTCTCCCCTCAGAATGTTAAGGCTTCTCCCATACTCGAAAATCATCTATTGCAGACGCGCGTTCAACTTCATGGCCTGCATATAGTCTTATCTCCGGTGTACAGTGCGCGCATTGTATCTGATAAGATAAGCACTGTTTCACACCACGTGCGGTGGTTTCAAAATTACAGCCGCCGCAACTACACGCCTTCTGTGTTTGGTACTTTGCTCCTTCTGTCTAGAAACCCTTACTTGAATACCCTAGAATTTCAAAGAGTGCATCCGAGCCTTTTCATTACAAATACTAATCGAACACGCTTTGTCTGAACACTCATCACAAAAGTCTTTGGAAAAGAATATCCGCTCACAGGATTATCTTTAGGGAACTCACTGGTTTAAAGTTATCCCGGCTAATTCAGATTGAACTGATTCCACCTAATACAGATTGAACTAATACAGCCTAAGTCAGATCTCATTCCTGCCTAAATAAGAATAAATTGACTCCAGCCTAGGTCAGATCTCATTCCTGCCTAAATAAGATTGATCCCTATCTCAAACATCGATCTCTGGGTGCTCGTGAATGGCTCCTCAGATCCGTTTTATAGTCATTGGTGCTGGATTAATTGGCCCCCGCCATGCAGAGCTGATCTTAAAAAGATCCGATTGTGCTCTATTTGCTGTTGTGGATCGGTCCCAAAAAGGCCCCGTTGTAGCAGAAGCTTGTGGAACTCTACACTTCTGCACGGTTGAAGACCTTTTCTACTATTGTGAAACCAGAAATGTCAGCTATCCTGAAGCAGCAATAATCCTGACTCCAAATGATACACATGCCCCTATTGGAATCAAATTGGCTGCCAAAGGTATCCATCTTCTTGTGGAAAAACCCTTGGCCTCGACTGTGGAGGAGTGTGTGTCGTTAATCGATTACTGTGAACTCCTGAATGTGAAGCTCTTGATTGGTCATCATCGTCGCTTCAACCCTTACATTGTGGCCGCAAAGCGCAATTTGAGCCGCGTGGGAAAACTTGTGGCGGTACAAGGTGTTTGGGCTATAAAAAAGCATCAGCAGTACTTTGACGAGAAACCTTGGCGCCGCTCGCATTTACTGGGAGGAGGCACTATTTTGATCAATTTGGTCCATGATTTGGACTTGCTCCAATACCTTCTTGGACCAGTGCAGAGAGTATTTGCAGAGCTTTTACCCCGCCAAAGAAAACCCGAAGGTATAGATGATCACGTGGACGAAGGCGCTGCATTGACGCTTCGTTTCGAGAATGGCTGCTGTGGCACTTTTATTTGCTCAGACAACACAGTCTCTCCCTTTAACTTCGAGTCGGGAACTGGAGAGAATCCGCTTATCCCCCAAGACCTGGAGGTGGCGGGGTTTTATCGGGTTTTTGGAAGCAAGGGCACGCTTTCTGTGCCTGACCTTACCCTTCACCACCAGGACAATATACCAGAAGAGCACCGTTCTTGGTGGCTTCCTGTGGAGTCAGAAAAATTGCCGTTATCATTTGATACAGAACCTAATAGCTATTCTGGATACTCCACCATTACACCTCCTTCCTCTTTGGAGACCAAACCCAATTTTGGTAATTACTTGGCAGAGTTGCCGAAGCCGTTCGATCTTCAATTAGAGCATTTTGTCAATTTAATCAATGGCATCGAAACAGACGTGAAGTGTTCCGGGCGCGATGCTTTACGGGCACTTCTCTGCATTGAAGCAGTGGTGAAGAGTATTGAGACAGGTCTCCCTCAAACCATTCAGCCCATCGACAGCCTTAATCTTGTATGAGACGAATATTCGAATTTGTACAAATTTGTATAAACTTGTTGGCCAATGTCATGAATACCCTAAACATGTACTGAATAGACACATCTCAAATAATTCACAGCGCTCATTCTTTCAAGTATTTTTGAGAGATGGCAGCAAAAACTCCCTGCAATTTAAACTTTCTGATAAGGAATCTCTCCACCAAAAAGCGAGGACACCAGTTTAACAAGTACCCCAAGAAAGTGGCCATTTTGCCCCTGTAGACATTAAGCTTTCCGCCCAAAGTCTGGTATTCAAAGTCATTGACAACTTGGTAAGCATATTTTTCAGCCGGCATTGGATTGTTTCTGGCGGCCATCTGTCTTCTCTCCATGAGCGCCTCGTCAATCCCCGGAACTCGGTATAATGAAGATGCCGGCAATTCCCGCTTTTCTGCAATATCAGACTTCACTCCTCCTGTAATGACATTGATAACCTTGACACCAAAAGGTCTGAGCTCGAGTCGGAGTGTTGCTGCATACTGGTGGATTGCTGCTTTCGTTGCCGAGTATATGCAAGAGAATGGGAAAGGGATGATTCCACTCACAGAACCGGTGAAAGCAACGGTTCCTTTTGCCTTGATCAAAAGCGGTGCAAATTCTCTTGTGAGACGGATGGCTGCAAAAACATTGACTTCGAAACACTGTGTGAATGCCTCGTCCGTGACGTCAGTTGCCGGAAATGCACATTGCTGACCGGCATTATTGAACAAGCAGTCAAGGTAACCGTCCTCGTTGGCCATGATGGTTTGCTTCAAATCCTCCACGCTTTCCACCAGCGTGACGTCACAGGTCTTGATGATAATGCCGTGCTTGGTCAAGGGTTGCATAGGGTCCAAGCGCCTAGCACACGCATACACCTTGTAGCCTCTTTTGGCGAACTCAATGGCAGTGGCATAGCCAATTCCTGATGAGGCTCCGGTGACCAAAGCAACTTTCTTGCGGCTCATGATAATTTTTGATAGGAAGGACTATTAGGTGGAGATATGGGCGATGGTTGCTGGAGACGCTGAGTCGCGGGGTCCAAGTCATATGAAGTACCGCGGTGTTGAGAAACCAAGACACCATGAAGAGGACGCTATTCTAGAACCGTGAACATCTAAACCATGCAAAGAGGTTAAATCTTATCTTCATGTTTGAAATATGAAAGTGTTCGGGGTGGATACAGACATCATTGGAATAATTGTAGAGTAGTAACTTGAGAGATGTAGAGTAGTAACTGGAGAGATAAAGAGTATTAATCAGAAAAACGCCCAAGGTGAATGTCTTGGTTAGTTGAGGCAAGTATATTTGATACTATTAAGAAGTTATGATAGGAGAGGAATTTAATACTAAGCTAGTGTTAATTGTAGGGACTATTAATGACTATTAATGACTATTAATGACTATTATTGGACTGAGTGACGCATCTCTAGTAGCTACATAAAACTCATAGTGCTCGCACGGGACTCTTAGTTTTTCATTTTGGACATTACAGCTTTTCAAAATTATTCAAACATTAATCATACCAATATTTCAAAATTATTGAAACTAGTGCGACAAAATAAAATTGAAAGTCATCAATCCGAGAACATTGTTGAATTTATGTTGAACTTTGAGGTATTGGAATTGACTTTCCAAAAACAAAAAATACTAAAATATCAGTCGATCCAAATATCCCTTTACCCTCTTCATCTAATCAGCAAACTTCAGTTCTCATTGAAACAACACTCGTTTAATTGAAACATTCAACTGGACCGAAAATCAGAGTATGCATTGGACCGTGTGATTGTATGCAGTCCCATATTTTTCCCTGAATAAAAAAGCTAAAAATCCCCACTAGCCAATAATTTTGGTAAAACAAAATCTTCAGAGTATCCAGATAACATTGAAGATACTGTCTCCTGTCCACAAAGTTGACGTGATAAATTCTGAATTTTTTAGGTCGTAACTTCAAATGTGCTTTTGTTTTTTCGTTGCGATTCACTAAAAAAATACGAATGCAACACTTACACTTCCTAAAATCAGACTAAAACCTCAACATGGTAGAATCAACTTATTCTCCACACAATAAAATTCTAATCACTAGAAACTAAGAATAAGGGAAATACCCACATGTCTAACACTTTAAATTTTCAATCACATGACTGAATATTCATTATTGGTGTATGGGCTTTCTGTGAAGTGTTTCCTGCCTGGATTCCATATATGCAGTGTTTTGCAGTGTTGTAGATTCTTGCAGCCATGAGCGCACCTTAATATCGATACAGCATTCTCTAAGCTTTACTTTCCTTTCTTTTCCTAGTTATTCATGCCAAATCTTTTGCAACATCCGAGACTACAAAACCAAATTAATTCTCTATGGGAGAGTCTACTGCATATAGACATATACTGTGTGGATCTAGAGAGAGCCATGAAGACACTCTTGGACATGAAGAATGATTTGCCATCAAAACTTCGAAATCTCGAAGAAGATTGCTATGAGGAGGATATGTTCACTATTCCCACAGCAATCTTAATCAGCTCTTTACAAGTCAAAAAATTGGCTACACAGCGAAGAATCCAGACTCTTTTGGCAAATATTGCTGGCAGCCAAGAAACAGAAAGTCCCTCCGAGGAAGAAGACACAGAGTTCTCTGACTTGTTTTCCAGGGTAAAGATTCTACTCACTTCCATTAAAGAGTATATCAAGAATAAAAGAGGACAGAATGAAAGAGAATCGGAGTCGCTGGTCTTACAGGCGAATGTGTGCAATATGATCTGTAAAAGTCCATCAAATTTGTGTTTTAAAAATGGGCGTTGGCAGAAACGAATTGGAGGTATAGATTCCGATGACCCTAAATGTGACTATGTCGTGGCATTACACCGGAGATTGCGGAAGCAGTGCCAGAATATCGTGCTTCTCCAAAAGGAAAGAAATGCGCTTCTCTTAGAGAACGATTTGCTCAGAGAGGACCTTGAGGAATGTCAATGCAACAAGCGCATTCAGAGGGCTTGTAAGTGATTAAGATGCATCTCTGGTTATCTCCTTCACTAGTTCCTGCTCGTTGAAGTAGTGCATGAACTTAACCGGTTTTTTCTGTCCTGGTCTATCTACATGCAATACAGGTACATCAAAGCAGTAGTTTTCAAAAGCATCTGAATTCTCTGGCTTCATGATATCAATGATTTTCAACTTTGGCTTCTCGCGTTCGATTTGGCCAAGGACGCCATCTAACACCTGCCGTGCATTTTTACAGAGCTGACATGTATCCTTGGTGAAAAACGTTAGTGCGACTTGCCTGCTGAATCTGCTGGCTCCGATAAGGCACCTCTGTGAAGGAATCATGAATGATTTGTTTTATATTACTCAATGCGTTCCACTAGTTACTGGAAGTGTAACCCAAACGAGCTATGTGTGGGAAGTGGGGATTGCGGAGACACTGTTGGAGATTTGGTGTGTCTATTACTCTCACTACGTTCCGCGCAAGAGAGCAGTGCGCACGCCAATTAAATCTAGGCAAAAAACAGCGCTGGCTCAAACCGAAAAGCGTCTACCCGCGAGGCCCAACGAAATCGGCAACATCTCCACATTTAAGCGATGGAGTCGTTTACATCATCGCACCATGCACACTGGCATTTTTTCCATGCCCCACCGCATCTGCATACTCCGAGCGGGGCTCCACTGTTAAAAATTAAAAATAAAATTTTGACACTTGACACATTTTGCTTTTTCCGTGGCATACCTGTCAAACTTTTTTTTAATTCGGTGATAATATCATAGTACCACCAATAGTACTGCAAAACATCACATATCAATGAGCAGCTCAGATTTAAGTCAACACATCTCCAAAGTCGAATCAGACTCTGGCGAAAAATTAACCAGTGTGGCTGTTGGAGGAGAGGCAGACCAATTCATAATTTTGGGAAACAAAAAATACTACAAACATGAATTAATGCAGGCATTCGGAGGTACATTGTATCCGCAACCAGCTCCTTTATCCGATAATACGTTTGGTAACCCAGCAGTGGTTGGATTGAGTGCTTTTGCCATGACTACTTTCGTCTTGTCGCTCACAAATGCAGGAGCACAGGGAATACATATTCCAAACATTGTAATTGGGCTCTCATGCTTCTATGGCGGAGTCGTGCAGTTCTGTGCCGGAATATGGGAACTCTTTCTTGGGAACACTTTTGGTGCAACCACATTGACACTGTATGGAGCATTCTGGCTTTCATACTCGGCAATATTCATAGAGGCTTTTGGAATTGCTGCAGCTTATGAAGACGAGCGGGAATTGGCCAATGCTGTTGGCTTTTTCTTGATCGGCTGGGCCATTTTTACCTTCTTGATGACATTGATCACGTTGAAGTCCACAGTGGCTTTTTTCTCTTTGTTTTTCTTCCTTACAATTACCTTTGTCTTATTGGCCTGCGGAGAATTTACTGGTCATGCATCGGTAACGAAGGCAGGTGGAGTGATTGGAGTGATTACTGCTTTTATTGCATGGTACAATGCATGGGCTGGTGTTGCAACTAAGCAATTGTCTTATATCACTTCCAAGTCAATTCCATTGACCAAAAGGGATTAGAAAGCAGGCGGTACACGTGACATGGGTCGTGCACAGTCCCATCTAATTATTTATTTATTCATTATAGATATCATAAAATAGACTATGTGCAAGATTCTTTGCATACAAGAGGTTACAATGTTCTTCAAAATTATTCAAACTAGTGCGACAAATTTATTCAAACCAATATTTCAAAATTATTCGAACCAGTGCGACAAAATTAATCAAGCCAAATGGCATAATGTTTCACATCACTTTTAATAGATGTCAGTAATCAGATATTTTATATCTGGACGATTGCTCTTATATACGATTCTTGGAGTCTCCAATCAACGGTCACAACGGATAAAACTGAAGTAGTTTTCATGTTATGCTTTATATCAAAACCTGTATTTGGTTTGAATAATTTTGAAATATTGGTTTGAATAATTTTGTCGCACTGGATAATTTTGAAAAATACTGTATACAGGGCAACTAGCTCACACTTCTAGGCTCACGTGGAAGGGCTCAAAACCCTTTAACTACCTCAGGAAATAAATAGGATTTACCGTCTAATTTAAGGCATTAATAATCTGTGGCACTAAAATCCGCCAGTCTGAATAGTTTCAGAAAAAGCGTTCGTGAAGAGTCCAGAAAATAAGAATATAGAAATCAAGAATTCAGAAGCCATGAGTACAGAAATCAAGAATACAAAAAAAAAAGAATCCAGAAATCAAGAATACTCTTCAGTAAGAACTTATTGAGCTGAAAAAGGCTCATCAGCTAAGAAAAGAGTAGATTCTATAATTTCATCATCGTTCTCTGTTAAGTCAAGGACCATTCACCGGTTCTTGCTTATCAATTCATGCGCGCGGAATCCGACATGTGACCTACCCACCTAGGCAAAAAGTAAGGTAGAGAGGAACTTTATTCGCCACTTCTTTTAACGTTTCTTCAAACCGGCGCTGAAAGATGAAACTCTTCAGCTTCTTGCTTGCGCTCACTGTGGCTAGTGCATCCAGTTTGGTGCGTGTCAATGATAAGAATTTCAAAGAGTCCGTGATTAACAGTGGCAAATTCACTTTGGTGGACTTTTATGCCGACTGGTGCCGCCACTGCCTGAATCTCATGCCCGTGATTGAACTGCTTGCAAAGACTTACGAACACATACCTGAAGTGCAAATTGTCAAAATCAATGGAGACGAGGATGGCCGGAAAATGACCAACAAGTACAATGTTCCGGGATTCCCTATGTTGATGCTTTTCAATGGGGACAACGAGCCCGTGGTTTTTGATGGTATGAGAGATGAACAGTCCATAAGCAACTTTATTCAGCAAGTCTCGGGGATAAGACTCAAGGATAGAGTTCAAAAAGTCGAGACAGAGCCCTCACATGTCATGCAATTGAATGATGATAACTTCGAGGACTCAGTATTCCAAGTCGACTACAAGACCTTTGTGGCTCTTACTTCACTGGATTCTAAGGAGTTCAACGCTATTTGGGAGGACTTGGCCAATAAAGTCTATGTGCATGACGAAGAGACTGTTCGATTTGGACTGGTCGAAATCAACGAGCATTCTACCAATTTGCAAGAAAAGTACCATCCGGAAAAGTTGCCCACGATCCTTTATTTTGACCCCAAAAAGATTGACATGGATGGGCTAAAGACTCCGTTGGTCTTTGACCAAGATTTCGATGTGGAAAATCTCCTATCAATAATCAATACCAACACTGGATTAAGTCGCAACGAAGACGGCAACTTGCTGCACTTGGGAGGCAGAATCAGGGATTTTGACAAAGCCTTCAGCACAATCACTTCCGAAACTGCTGATTCGCTTCTTCAACATGTGGATGATTTGCAGGAGAAGGTTTCTGCCTTCGGCAAAGACTTTTTGATAAATCAAGGTGAAATTTGGTACCAGGACGACGTCTCGATGATTCCTTACTACAAGAAATTGGTAGAAAGACATGCTTCGGGAAATCTCCAAGATTTTATGAAATCTGAGATTCCCAGGTTGAATTCTATTTTACTGGAGCATGGTAAAATCATGAACAAGAAATCATCAGATTACATGGAAAAGCGCAGAAATATCTTAAAGGGGTTAGCAGAGGCATGGAAAATGAAAACATAGAACTTTAGGCGTTCTTGACTAAGAATCAATAAATATGTATATTATATCTAATATTTCACCGGCGACTACCAATCAATTTGCTTGAATTGTTGCACCTGTCTTACCTTTTCTGGCCATACTTTTCCGCCGTTATTGATACACTCATCAATAATCGGTACAACATTCTTCGGAGTGCACCTGGCCAACCATATATTTTTCCCGGAATTTCGTAAGTAGATTATAACGTTTGCTGCGTACTTGTGTCCTCCAATGTGATTCACATATGCCACATCCACACCGCCTGGGCGGTCATCTGAAAAGTCTCTAAGTAGACCAAGATCCCGAAGGTGGAATTCAGCTTCCTTCTTCATGATGGGGGCCGTGACGCCACACCTTTTATCTCGAGTCTTATGAGAGCAAAGGAACATATACGCCTTGCTCAAGTTCGGCACAACTTCCACATCGGGATAATCTGGGTATTCAATCGTAGGAAACGTCTTCACGCCTTTATCTCTGATGTCAATGAGCTCAGGAATCACCTTATCAAGCACAGGGCCTGCATTCTCAAGAGTGACGTTTTTAACCCAGACGAAAAATGGAAAAAGCAATAAATCACCGCTCGTCTGGTTCATGTATGCTGGGTCAGTTTCTAATTTTAGAGAACTGATAGAGCTGACAGTCACTTTGATTTTAGATGATTCACCTAGACCCGGGAAATTTGCATCCTCAGACCATTTGCTGACAGACTGAGCCAAAGTGTTTTTGACGCCCGTGGCGTCATGAGCCCAGTCGCTTTTGTTGGTAGGAACCACTATGTGTAGACCATAAGGCGCCGTGCTGCCGTAAAGGCTCGCCTTGTCGTCGTCTTGGAAAGATAGACTGGATGGGAATTTTGTAGTGCAGGTGGCACACTCAGCAGAACAGTCAGCAATCTCAAAACCCGCCTCCTGGATCTGCTCTTCGGTGGTTGGTCCACGCTTGAAGAAATCCTTGAGTCCCATAGTGGATCAGATTAGAGCTTCAGGAAACGGCAACGCAGACTCTTATATATACTGTGGCTAGCACTATGGTGTGCGCGCGAGAAGCGGAAAAAGAGGCTAAAGTGGAATGCGCCCGAGATGACGCTCATAGATAGACTGAAGCACCTGCATAGGATATGAGCAACGGCCAGAAGAGGTACTTTCTGGAACGCTGTTCAATTGAAGGTGTCAAGGATTGAGAGCCCTTTAACTCCTTGGCACTGCAACTCTGCTTTGGAGCTAGTAGCACACACCCATTCTCCCATACCTGCCTGCACAATACGGCTCTCTTCTGGCCACTTTTCATGGGGCAAATCCAAGTCTACAAAGCTTTCAGCTTGGGCATCATAGACCACATTGCGGGACCAGGGGGTATACGTAAGCTTGCGGGTGCGGCTCAAAAACAACTGCCCAACCTCTCCTTTTGCAATGTTGCATTTGATGGATGTGCCAATACCAGTAGTGGTTTCGAAACTTAAACCCGTGTTCAAGGTAAGGGCCACTATTTTGATCATGGGGTCGATATTCAACCCGCCCGAAAGAGCGGTGCTACCAACTGTAACGACCTGCATAGACACCGTGCTACCTTCTCCAGATACTTCGCTATGGCAAAGCGACACCGGGTTAAGTTCTTTGGAAATTTCGTCACGAACATCTTGAAAATAGAAATGAGTGTAAAGGATGCGGTTGCCATTGTGGCGTACGTCCTCAATCGCCTTCAGGTCTAGCACGAAGTGGCTTACACTGGTTTCGGACCCCCGAAGCCACTTTTGCTGCACATCTGTGGGAGCAAGGTAGGAGTTGGAGTCTTGGATATAAAAGAGCTGTTGCTTGGGTCTTCTTCTTTTTTTCCATCTGGATTTTTTGCCACTTAAAATATTGGCGTGTGTTGCAATCAAATCCTCCATATTGGGCACGGAGATTACGTCATCCATACTCATGACCCCCATAGTAAACACCACTTTTACAAGCATCAAAAAGATAGAAAAATAAGCCCGTAATTGCATTGAATCGAAATTCCAAGAACTAGTTGAAACTATACTCTCAGCCCATATTTAGTCTTGTTAAAAATTATTTTATGGAGAAAATTGTCTATGGCATAAAATATACAAGTGCCACAAAAATCATCGATAATGAGCTCTATTCAGTTACCGCGGACGGGAACCGAATGCGGCATCGCGCGCGCTAGCCACAAACAACTTTCCCCTCATAGTTAAGCCCCTGCGCATTTTAAGCCTCTGAAAGGACCAGGACAATAGCCCGTATGATTGGGCGACTGCGGATTTTTTTTGCCATCGTTTGCCGAGCAATTTGCGCGGCAGTACTGGTTGCACCTCTCTACCTAATGTCCGTGCGGCCAAGGAACCTTGCGAGGATGCACAGGCTCTTAAATCCGGTGATTTCGCCTAACCACAAAGTTTCACATTTGCACAGACGATGGAAAGGGACATGCTTCTCTTGTAGACTGGTTATCAAAGTTTTGTGATTATTGGAAGGCTGAATTTGGCTCCTGCATTCATGCTCTGCAGTAGTACACGTGATACGTGTGTGCTAAGCGAGGATTTTCTCAGCCACGCAGGCGCTTCAAAATCCGATTCTAGTTTTCTGGCTATCTAGGCTCATTATTTTTTTTTACCAAACATCCTTGCATTCATTTTTGTGCTCTTTGCTTTTTCCCAAAAACACTCCATTTATCAACACTACCTAGTTCATCGACAGTGTATCATCTGAAAAACATTTGTTGACCAAGAATTATTCCCTGTCCCTATTTTGTCCGAGGCTTTTTGTCGTCAATTCGTCGTACGTGATTTACTGACGCTAACAACACATACAGTCATCGGGGCAATTTGTCAAGCAATTTTCAGTATCTTGAACTGGGTCTTTCATTGCTATATTCACAACACCACAAACACCCCGGAGGCCTTCAAGTCTGACCATCGTCATCAGGTCATTAAGATTCGTCCGTTTGAGTGAGGTTAGATAGCTGATGGATTTCTCAACCCATAAAGATGAAATTCTTCTTCAAAAGCAAAATTTGGGCATATATTCCGCCGAAATCCAAGACCTAGGTCCTCCCTACTGCCAAGCAGACAAATCCGGAAGTCCTTCCTCGCCGTCCCTTGTTTCTATCAGGGGAGCCAATTCTGACAATTCTGAAGCATACAGCGGTGAAACAGTACCCAGTTCGTTTGCGGAGGAAAACCCTAACAATTCTGAGCATACTTTGCCGGCCCAAAAAATGAAAGACTCGGAGCTGGATATGGGCACTGTGACAGAGATGACACCCAAATTAGCGCAAGAAGGACAAAAGAAATTCAGTGAAAGCCATGATCAGAATACAGATGATCTTGTGGCATTTAGACAAAACAAGCACAAGGACTTCCGTTCGAGTGAAGACGTTGTCGAGGATACAGCGTTGACCAAAATCAAAACAGAGGTGAGAAGGCACACGTCTCCTAACGTCACCGGAGTTGCGAGGTTGTCAGCTGATATCAATCTGCATCGGGCGTCTGGAGAGCTGGAACGGCCACATCTTAAGCAGTTTCTGAGCTTACGCAGAATTCCCACAAAGCTTTGGCACAAAGAAAAGAGTAAAAGTTCCAGTCGATTGCCTGAGGAGTTGGCTCGCAAGCAATCTGCTCAAGATGCTGAAATCGCCCGAATGAAGCAAACTTTGATCAAGAAGAATATACAGAAGCGAAATCTTATGGAGGAAGAAACTGTGCTTCTTGGTAACAAAATCAGCGAGGGCCATAAAAACTTTGTCATGGCGTATAATATGCTTACCGGCATTCGAGTGGCCGTGTCAAGGTGCTCGGGAGTCATGAACAAATTAACAGACGAGGATTTTAGGACTACAATGAAACTAAAGTTCAACATGGAAGGCAGTGAAGTTACCCCATCATCCAAATTTGAATTTAAGTTCAAAGATTATGCACCTGAAGTATTCAGAGAACTCAGAAGCATGTTTGGTATTGATCCTGCAGACTATTTGATGTCCATCACAGGAAAATGCATTCTTTCCGAACTAGGATCAAGTGGAAAAAGCGGCTCTTTCTTTTATTACTCCAGAGATTTTCGTTTCATCATCAAGACCATCCATCATAGCGAGCACAAGCAGCTACGAAGGATACTCAAAGATTATCATCTGCATGTCAAAAGCAACCCTAATACTTTGATAAGTCAGTTCTACGGATTGCATCGCTTGAAAGTGAATGGTGGTATGAGAACAATTCACTTCATAGTGATGAACAATCTTTTCCCTCCTCATAGAGATATTCATCTAAAATACGATTTGAAAGGATCTACTTGGGGCAGATACACAAACCTCACGAAACAAATGGAAGAGCAGCCAGAATTGTCAACCGTCACGCTTAAAGACTTAAACTGGCTTGAGAGAAAAGACCACATAAAATTCGGACCAGACAAGAAGAAAATCTTTCTTGAGCAGTTGGAAGCTGATGTGAGTCTCCTCAAAAAGATAAATGTCATGGATTACTCTTTGTTATTAGGTGTGCATGACGTGAAATTAGGTAACACTGCAAATCATGAAAAATTGTCAGTGTTTGATCCAAAATCCAATCTCAAGGAAGAGGTGTTCAAAACTAACCCAAGAGACATAGACCGAGGAACCGATCTTCCCAAAGATGTTTTTCCAGGACGGTCTAAGTATATTTTCTACGGTCATAATGGTGGAATTCGTGCAACGAATGAAAATAATGAGCCTATTTCTGAAATTTATTATCTCGGCATCATCGATTGCTTGACAAATTACAATTTCAAGAAAAGATTAGAGACCATGTGGCGCAGTTTCAATCATTCAAGAAGTACCATTTCGGCTATACCTGCAAGTGAATATGGCGATAGACTCGTTAGATTCATTAAGGAAGGTATCGCAAGTGAAAAAGTCAAAACTGCCTAAACTGGATTTATTAATACATAGTTCACGGCATTTAACGATTCAACACTACGAATAATCCAACTTCTTGCTTGACTAGTTTCAAATACACGGGCATAGCTGCAAGTAGATATTAAACCAGAGACTTTTTCAAATGATGTATGTTTTTAGTTACTTATTGATGTAGGCGGGCACTGTGCAAAAAAGATGCCTTCACATGAGTTCCGCACCTTTGAATGTTTGTGTTTCATGCTTTGTAAAAAACGAGATGCTCCAGGAGGGGTTTGAACCCACGACCATCGCGTTCCTCACACGATCGTGACTTTGTTATAAACAACGTCGAAAAACGGCTATAAGCACGAAGCGCTAACCACTGCGCCACTGGAGCACACGTTGCCAAAAATGAGCAAGAAAATATATATCCGTTTTCAAATGCAGGCTACTGCTTTGTCATAAAATTTTGTGAAATTGGATAATTTTTTTAGTAGAATCATCAGTGACCATTGAAGAGCTTGCAATTGAGGGCTGAATTATTGCTGCCAGTCGTATTGCACTGCCCGCCATCGCAAGCCTCATCCAATAAACCGATCTCGAAATTACATCCGCGACAGTTGATTTTTCGAACCACAATTTTAACTTGCAGACATTCAATGCTAAGGATCAGCAGGACAAACTTCAAACAAATTATCCGATGGGCCAGTATTGACCAGGCGTCTATGGTATCAGGACCAATTTCCACAAGGTATGATTCCATGGGCGATTCAAAAAATTTAAGTCATGTGAAGAGCTTGCCCAATCTAAAAACAGTGGACGATGTACAACTAGAAGCAATTGGATCACCACCTTCGGCTCTAACTATTGGAGCACCACCTTCGTTGCCCATTTACATCAGAAGGCATACAATCTTAACTTTACAAGCCAACCTTGCCAATATAAAGCTTACTTCAAAGTTGATTGATCCATTTCGGAGATTTCTCTATGGAAATTTTGCTTCAAGGTTCCAGGAAGTTTTAGGCTCAACCCCATTTACAATGATGGTGTCTTCAAATACGCCAACGATTTTCCCAGCTTTGTTTAGAAAAGCTACCCCAAAATCATTTGCTACTGTGTCTGTTGATGGAACAAAAGACTGGGCGCTATTAAAGCGAGATGCATTGCAAGTGTACTCGGGGCCATCCTTGAACGTTTCGATGCGCAAATTGCCCTCAAAGATATCCAGAAGGTTAAGTAAAAATTTAAACTTAAGCTCGCGAGAGTCCACTGGCTTGTTCAGTTGGCTTAAGTCTGGATACGTTTTTGTACACGGAAGGGGTGCAATTGGTTTAGTCGGAAATGGACTATTGTACTCAGCAACTCTAGCTGAGGGAGAGGAAATTGCTGTTAATACTGAGAGCTTAATCGGAATATCAGTAAACGGACCCCATGATTTGCAGAATTGCGTGATTCAATATTCAAACCCAGTCACTTATCTGAATATAAAGCTTGTCACTCCATCACGTCCGGTGCAATTAAAGACAGCGAAGGACTTCAAAATGAAAGCAACATTCTACTATTGGAAAGTTCTTCAGCTCATACAGCGCATGAAAAAAACAAGTGCCAAAAGCATTGGAGGAAATCAAAAGTTTGTTCGAGTAATTGGACCTCGCTCCATTCTTCTTCAATCAGGTGCGCCTCAAGAGCTGTTTGAGAAAGCTTTTGAATTACCCAGATTAGCAACTCCGTTTGCGCTAGATAATTCAGTGAATACTGAAAGTGTTGAAACCCCGTCGGATTACTTAAATGTTGTCACGATAGCTCCAGGCGAGAAAGCAACTATCCAGAGCGTTCCAGACTACAAAGACTCTTTGCCTCCGGTCAAGCGATAAATAGCCATATTGAATCATTAACTAAAAACCTTCCCTAAAGTGATGCGGTGCAATTGACGTCGTATGAAGAGAAATAAAACTATGCTATGTTGATGGAGATGATGATTCTGAAGAATGCTTCTCACTTAGCGGATCCAACACAACAAGATCTGGAGATTTCGAGTACATCTCTATCTGCAGCGGGTTGGGCAAAGGAAATGAGCGATTCAAAGACAGTGAAATAGATGGTAAAGCTGCTTTCTTCTTTCTTCTTCGTTCTTTTTTCTTCCTCTTGCGTCCACTTTTTTTTTCGTTTCTTTCGCCCTGAATCTTTCGCTCTGGTTGAACCTCCACGGGACTGCTATCGTCGCTTCTAGGTCCATTCGAAATTAACAGTTCCCATTGACGGTCATGTTTTTCCATGTTTGCTAGACTTAGTTTCTGCCCATTATCCTTAATTTTGAATGACTCAGTCGACGAACCTCGGGATGAGGTGTCACCCAGATCATCACTATCTTGGGAGTTGTGTCTCGTGCGAAGGGAGTTGTCCGAGTTTGAATCGATGTTCCTTCGACTATCCGCTCCGCTCAGCCCCCGCGCACATTCCGAGGAGCCAAAAACGGATGTTTCTGCACTTTGGGGTTTGATTTTCAAAGACAAATCCGTGAGATATCCTGATCCCTCAGAAGTTGATTTGTTGTCAGTTTCAGACCTGGATGTTCTGCCACGGTGTACGTTGCTTTGTGATGGACACCATGTGGGGTAACACACTGGTAGACAAGGTTTGGCGCTTGCATTGACATATTGAGATGATTGCTTTGCGAGGCCTCGGCTGCAGAATGTAGTCATTCTGCGGAGGTTTCCCTGGGAGAGACCATGGTGTTGAGGTAAAAGTTGGCTGATTCGAACTTGGATTTTCAGGGCCACGCTTTGCATCTCTTACAACTTCTTTCTGTGCAGAAACTGCTGGGTTAGAGGAGTACTTGGACATGACCTTAGTAACAGCATCCATGAACTGATTCCATTTGAACACCTTCAAGTCTTTCTCTATGTTTCTTGGCTTTGGGTTGTCCATAGCCATGACCGATTTGAAAAGTGCACTTGCAGATTTTCTGGTCACGGTAAATGGTTTCAAGGATTGCAAATTTCTGCGTATTCTGCTCTTTTCTTCAACGCTGAAACTCTCGTTAACTAATGCTTCAAGTACCAAAAGGATGTCAACTGAAGTCACCACGCATTCATTTGCATCCTCCCAACGGATACAAGAAATAATGAGCTGGTTTGGTTTCTTGGGGACGCTTTGGGACTCCACTTTCATGCTTTCGATGTGAAATGTGGAGCTGTCTTCTTGAGTAAACTCCAATAACACGAGCCGCCTTCCATTCTTCACCTCTTCAGGTGTATGACCTCTGGTCATATCCATGAAGTTGCCATCAACTACCACTCTGACGGGTTTGTTGATAGTGTGAATATTGTTGCGTATGAAGTTTGATGAAAGCTTGCTTGTTCTTATCAAATTTGATAAAGGACATATTTGAGAATCTGCCATCTCAATAGTGTTTTACCAAAAGCTGACCTAAGCACAAATGGGTATTGCTCTGAACTCTTTTAAATGTTTGGAATGATGCTGCCAAAGTTTCTGTGGTTTTGTAGATCTTTCTTAAGATTTCTTAATAATTTTGGGGTTACCTGTTATGGTTTTGCTTCAAATTATTGCTTGCTCTTTAAACTGAATGATTTTTGAATGTTTTAAATTGTGGCCAATGCGAAAATTTTGTGGCTGGTACAGCATGGAAGTGCAGCAAGAGAGAGTAAAACTTGACATTATTGAGTGCGTGAACCGAATAGTTTGGCATATATATTTTTATATACACTCGCGCATCCCGCAGATAGCTTATATGCACAAATCTGTCTCACATTTTGCATGAGAGCAACAAAAAATTTGCCCCAATTGGTTACGAGCACGACCTAGAATCGGCTAACAATAGAATTGCGGTAGATTGTTGCTAAATTCATTGAATCTATGATCACTACCTGAATCTAGTGTAAGATTACTTGAGTGAAAATTGCTCTAGGTTGATGTATTGGGAGTTTGAACCTCTAAAATAGAGAATCATACCTTTTAAAATTACATCATTCAACACGTGTCAGTTAAAGTGCACAATGCTTTCTTCTCTACTCTGAAGAGAAGAACGCTTAACATGGATATGGCAGATTTCTAAAATGTCAATATATCCACAACAATATTAACTACGCTGACCAAGACCTCGATGCAAACCAACAAGACGACAATAAATTCTAGATTTTCTTCGTGAGAGTGCCCAAGCTGCTCTTTGAGCATCTGCAAAAGATCGGATATAACTTCAAGTCTTTGATTAAGTAATTCAACCCTCTGATTAATCTCCAAATAACCTCTAGTGGCCTGATAGATTGGCTCTAAGTGCGGCTCTGCCCACATAAGCTCAGGAGAATCAAGAACTGACCCGTGAAGATTGATGTTGATTCTTAGAATGAAGAGCTCTCCAATCGACTTCATTGTTTCATCCCTTGTCATCTCAACTTTACCGGTTCGGGCAATTTGCTGAGGAATGTCATGAGTATCTTCAATTGTGTTATCGACCAACTCCTCAAAAAGGGAGATCTTAACTGATTGCGCCAACGCATGCGATATCGAGAGCTTCAACATGTAGTTCGAATCATCCTTCAAAGTGATAAAATCGTTATAGATTCTTGGCTGGTATGATGTGGTAATATAATAATTGAATTCTTCCACCTGGATGTCCTCTGAGGATAATTTTTCGCTTTCAAATTTGGCCAAGTCTTCAAGAAATGCTTGCTCTTCTTTTGGTGAGAATCCCCACATAATGATCACACCATATTCAAAAATAAAGACGTCACTTTTTTTCCCAAACTCAATGTCACCTCCGTCGTCGGCTAGTCGAATGAGTTTCCTGCTATCATCTTCGGAATCACTTCGCCAGTCTTTGTAAGTGAAAGGAGTGTAAAGACATTCATCAAATAGTTTAGGAGATGTATTGTGTATCCTTCTTCTATCTTTTAACCATCTTAATAAATCCTTCATTTTATAAGACCCACAAGTGCAATAAGCGGTGACCCTAGGAAGAAGATCTCTGTGCAGTTTTCCTAATATTTCAGCATCTTTTCTAGCAGGTCTATCTGTAATCTTCGTGACTTGTGAATAGACACCACTTCCTGTATTCAGAACATTATCAGCAGATTGTGTATTGAAGTTTGCATCAGATGAATCCAAATTGGGATCCACGGGTAATAGTTTAAGCTTCTGGCTTGTTCTGCTTATTCTTTGCAACCCTATCTTAGGCAGTTGTGATATTCTGGACCCCGTTTTATTGGCTTGAAGTGTTACCCCTGATCTTTTATTTTCGTTAGGCTTCAAGAGGGGACTCTGTTCTGTCGGATCAACCATACTGCTCTGCTACTTGGCAGTGTAGTGCTCGGTTATCACTATCTCTTTCTTGTCACGTGATATTAGGCTCCAATTTCCACACATATTGTAAAATGGTCAGAATTAAAGCAATAGTTTGTTTGGTTTTTCATTTTAATTTCTTTTTTTTCGGAAGACTTTTTGATTTCTTCCCGTTTATCAAAATATTTTTGAAGCAGTAGATATTCTCTCCGCTGGTTGACTAGTATACTCACATCCGTACATCCCTTCTCTTCTGGGATGATGAGATGACCTCGCAAAAAAAGATACATACTGTACCCGATGTACTATGGCTCGGCCCATCCACAAATCCACCGAATCTGGTAGAAAGCATGCGTTCAAATCCTTCAAAGAAAGAGTTGATACTCTTAAAATTGAACCAAGCAAAAAGTTGAATACGAGAGCATATGACTATGTTGAAACGTCTCATTTTTTGGTCACCTTGCAGCATTGGAAAGAAGTGAACCTCAGTGAGAACTTCACAGATCTCTTGTATGAAATTGAAAGCATCTCCCAGACCTTGCCACAAATTATCCATCATCAAGCGAAAATTTTTGCCTCATTACACAAGCACATCAAAAAGAACGACATAAACTCAATTCAGCCATTGTTGGAGCTTGTGACTCAGTTCATTCATGATCTCGGTCCCGACTTCATGCCTTATTACATTACTTATTTGAAAATGATTCTTGGCTTAACTCAAGAATTGAATCCAAATGACTCTCAGAATATGAGAAATACGGCTAACGTGTTGGAATGGGCTTTCAACTCCATGGCATTCGCGTTCAAGTACTTAGCTAGGCATCTCGTTATTGACTTGAAACCGACATTTTTGGAAATTTTCCCAATTCTTACTTTGACCAAAAACAATTATGTTTCTAGGTTTTGTGCCGAGGCTTTCTCATTTTTGATCAAAAAGCTGAAGCAAGAAGTACTTCAAAATATTATTGATTTTTCCCTCCACGAGCAAAGATCGGAGCTCGAGACGAACCATTCTTACAGAGAATCATTGGCAATTCTTTTCAGTGAATCTATGAAAAACACAACAGAGACTTTTCATTCAAAAGCAAGTTTAGTTTTATCGGTTCTAGTCTCTAGTGCTCTCGATAACGTGAAAGGTGGTGATGCCCAAATCAACACAGTTTGTGACACGCTCTTGCAAGTCTTGCAGCACGGCTCGATAGAGTCGTGTGAAAAATTTTTCATCATCTGTATGGATATTTTTGAGAATGTGATCAAGGAAACTGAATCACACGATCGTCTTCGGAATATCTTGATTTTATTGTTAACGATGTCATTTTCAGACTCTGGAAATAAAATCCTGGATTGGCCTCGTTTGTTAGAAATTGTGAAAAAAGTCCTTTCCAGAGCGGAAGATCTTTCAGGATCAAACGAACCATTGCCCTTTCCATTATTGGCATCAACTGCTCATCTCTTTGCGGTTATCACCAGAAACTCGGACCTTCAGAACTTAAACAAAACGTTTCATTTCATGGCAGATTACTTATCATCCAGAGCTGATTGCAAATACTTTTTAAGCTTCTACGAGCTTTCATTGATGACTTCTGGAGAAAAAGTACTTTCATTTGGGATTAACAAATATCTTCAAACCGTTGTCAATAAAATGAAAACCGAAGAGGAAATGCTTAGTGTCGCTAGGTTCTTGATTAGGATTGGTGGTCGTCCTGAGTATAAATTAACCAACATAGTTATACCAAACCAAGTTATGAAGCAACTTATTTCGTTAATTGAACTGGAGACTGAGAATTTAGAAAACTCTAGCTTAATAAATCTCTATTGGAAATTGAGATTAGCTTCATATGCGCCCCCCAATGCATTGGAAATTCAATTACTTTTGAATATCTTGGACAGGATGGATTCTCCCCATCTTACAGACTCTACATTACTTAGTGGCTCAAGAGGTGTCACTTTGGATCTCGCTATTTCTGCCATGAGTAAGCCCGATGAGCTTTCTAAGTTATTCCAAATAGTCAAAAACACTATTGGAAAGTCGAAGCAATCGATCGAATATATCGCCAGTCTCAAGACTCTCGTCGATGCATGGCCTGAAGATAATAAAAACTGCATAGAATCTGACTTTGACTATCTCAGCATTCAATTAGCTTCGAATCTCAATGCTCCGAATAAAAAGCTCAGATGTGTCACAATTGAATGCTTAGCATCCATTTACAAGTGTGTTCAGAAACCATTTCCCTCTTTCTTGGCCAATATTCGTCTTATTGACCAAATACCTCTTGAAGTTGGCAATGCAAATGACATCAAGTTGCGAATCCGTGTTTTGTTTGATGAGTTTGTTAAATTTGAACACAAGCATTATGAAGAAAAATTCATATTTGTGAACTTTGTTATAGGAATTTTGTCTGACAACTTTCGTCCGTGCTGGCTATCTGTTTACGAATGTCTTCCCAATCTTGCGAATTCGGGATGCTCTGATTTACTCTGGAATGTTCTAGTGAACTTCTTGAGTATGAATTACAGAGAGCAAATTGGCTTATGTCCAAGCCAACAACCGATGTCTATTGACTCCACAGACTCAGAAAGAAGTCACTTTGAAACCTCTGATGAGAGACTCAATAATAACATCAAAGTCGCGTGCTCGACTATCTATAAGTTCGCTGCGGGATACGAGGCATCAGTTTTTGATACAGTTCAGGAGAATTCTGATATGCACTATAAGTCAAGCATGAGAAGTAGAATCATCTCGGCTTTACAGGCGGCGCAGTTTGTCGCTGAGCTGCATGGATCCCAGCTCATTGAATTTGTGAACGAATTGTACAAATTCTCAGGCGATGAACCTGATGAATCAACTGACTGGACTGCGAAAGACAAACTTCAATTGCTAATCACGTTCTCCAAATTCAAGAACTTGAAGAAAATCGAGGGCAATGATATTCTTTATACCCTCGTTCTAGAGAATATTTCATCAAAATTGCCAGAAGTACAAAAGGAGTCACTCAATATTGTTTTTGCCTGGAAAATAGCGGAGATTAACAAGTATAAGGACAATTTGAAAAATTTACTTGATGACAAACTATTCCGTGATGAGTTGCAACTGCTTGTCATTAAAGACTCCGACTCTAAGATTGAAGATTCTGACAGGATTCACGTCATGCCCATAGTTTTGCGAATTCTTTACGGTAGGGCCAAAGGTGCAACAAACAATAATAGCAAAAACAGTAGAAAATTTGCTATAGCTTCGGTTTTGCCAAACTTGCCGGATGAGCATATTCTTCAATTCTTATCGATTATTGCGGAGAAGATTGATTACTCGAATTTTTTCATCTCAAAGGCACTTATTGTTGCTACTAATAGAGATATCCGCAACATGCAAGGGTATCTCAATATGTTATTTGAAGTTTACAACGGCTTGGGATACAAATATGCGAATTTGCTTAAGGAAACGGTTAAACCGCTAATCTTTACATTGGCTAGTGCCCAGCAAGCTATTGATAACTGCGGTGATAATGACTTATTGTTGAAGCAAGCTAAAAATTTGAGACAAACTGGATTGAAGTGCCTTGATCATTTGTTCAAGATTACTTCGGGTTCATATGATTGGAGCGATGACATGGAGTTGATTTACAATTCAGTTGTCAAGCCCAGACTTGGTAACTTTGCACAAGAAAATTTACAACAGCCTTCTGCTTTGTTGCAAGTCATGCTTGGATGGATCGGATCAACATCACTCCATCCCTTCTTGTATTATGACAACTTCGCTCCAGTTGCAGCATTGATGGACTTGCTTTCGCATTCGCTTACCAAAGACAGTGTTCGCTCCGAAATTTTGGACTTTTGCATTTCTGCATTCACGAAAAAAGTCATGAATGATGAAAATTTCGTTACTGTGTTAGCCATGATTGTGGACTGTTTGCTTGTCTTATTACCTGAAATCATTCAAAATTCTGAGGAGAGGGAAATTAACTCTCGTTCGGCTACATTATTGTTACTCGTCATCGAGGGTAACTTTGTTTCTGATCAAATTTTCATGAAGAAACTAGTCAATTCTTGTGCTGCTGCCCTTGATAAACCGCCAACGCAGATCGCATCAAATGACAAAATCAGTATTCTTCTTTCCCTCATTCCGATCATTAACCAATTTGAATGCTCCTTTGAAGACATTGAAGGACTTTACGAGTGTACCTCGAAAGCTCTTCGTACATACATTGATCGGGATGTGAGGGAGTGCTTAGTCAAAATTTTCGGTGCAATCGGCTCAAAATTTTCAGAGTATACACAAATTGGAGAGTTGTTGGCTAATCTTAACTCCTTTTCTGCTACCAGATTATCAGAACCAGATTTTGAAAGACGATTACAGGCATTCAGGGTTATCAATGAACAAATTCATAACGAACTTACATTGCGTCAATGGATGCCCGTGATATATTGCTGTTTATTTTTTATGAATGACCCTGATGAGCTTGTTATTCGATCAAATGCAGGTTTCACAATAATGCGCTTCATTGATTGCTTAATGAGCGAATCTGCTCTTGATGCTGAAAATGGGTCTTTCTTACTCCATTCAGTGATTTTGCCACAACTCAGAAAGGGAATCAAAAAAGATTCAGAGGCTGTCAGAGATGGCTATATTCGACTCTTGTCTCATTTAGTCAGAAACTATAGTCTAACAGATGAGTTCACTTCGATGAAAGTCCTATTGTCTGATGATGAAGAGCTTGATTTTTTCAAAAATTTTACTCACATTCAATTGTCCTGCCGGTTGGATGCAATCAAGCAACTTAGAGAAGTCAAATCTCATTTCAGTTCGAATGCCACATATTTCTACATATTGCCTATGACTGAAGTTTATACGACTTGCCAAGAAGAGAGATACAGAAAACTCTTGGATGAAACTTTAATTCTTTGGTCATTTTTGGTGAGGTCGTTAAAGTGGGAGCATTTCAGACAGTTGTTCAGAAAGAAAATTGCAGCAGTGATGAAGGCTTCTCCTCACGAAATCAAGGATGCTGTGCATTGTGTAGTCACTCTATCCAGGGGGCTTTTCGAGTCTATTAAATCACTGAGACAAGAGAATGAAAACAAAGATGAATCTTTCAAGAACTTGCCTGAGGATACAAGTAAATTAGACAAGCAAATTATGGATGAGTTTCATGACCCGATATTGAAAGTGTTGAAGATTCGAGATGATAACACCATAAGAGCTCGGACGGGTTTGCTCGAGGCTGCAATAAACTGCCTCCTCTGTGTTTCTAATTCAATTGCTGAGCCAGCTATCTCAGGCACTTTGACTAGCACTTGTCAGGCTTTGAGATCCAAATCTCAAAATATCAGAGATGCCGTCAGAATATCATTGAGTAAAGTATCGTCGATATTGGGACCCAAATATTTCAAATTTGTTGTGAAAGAACTTCGGTCTGCTCTAACCAGAGGATCACAAATTCATATTTTGAGCTACACACTTCATACTGTTATGGAAGCTGCCAGAGATACTTTCACCTGTGGTGACTTGGATGAGTCAGCCTCACTTATAGTCAGTGTTATCATGGAAGACATTTTTGGTGCTGCAGGGAGCGAAAAAGATGCTGAAGGTTATAGAAGTCAGAAGAAAGAAGTTAAAGCTAGGACTAGTTTTGAAACCGGTCAAATTCTTTCGTCTCTTATAACCTTGCCCCAATTCCATTATCTCATTGAGCCGATTAAGTTGCTTTTGAGAGAAAACCTCCCTTTGAAAACAAAGAAAAAACTCGACGAATTGATTCAATCTTATTCTACAGGCCTTCACAAGAACCCTAATTCGTCAAAACTTGACATTTTGATTTTGTGCTACGAACTTTATTCGCAGTCTTTGAATGACGCCAAAAGCACCCATTCAGAAGAAACGAAGAAGGTCGACGATCATTTTCGCGTCAATCTAAGCTCCAAGACAGTTGAGTTTAATTTCGACAAATCACAAGCATTTCAAACTATTCAAAGATTGAGTTTTACTCTATTGAGATCAGCTTTGATTAAGCATGAATCTTTACAAACGGTGTCAAATTTAGATGGATTTTTGCCCAATATTGAAGCAAGCTTACATTCTGAAGATGAGCAATTGTTGGTGTCCGTGTACAGGGTTTTGGATATCATTGCAAAGCTTCAGTTTCCACAATCTAAAGATTCGTTCTTCGAAAAGACGGCTCTGCGGGCGTTTGAAATTATTCAAAACATGCCATCCACATCTAATGAGCTTTGTCAAGTTTGCTTGCGTTATGTGGCTACTATTGTGACTTACAGAGGCACAGTTGAGATAAGTGATACTGCAATCATATACTTACTCGTGAGAATCATGCCAGATTTGGAAGATCCAGAAAAGCAGAGTCGAGCATTTAATTTTTTGAAAGCTATAATCTCTCAGCACGTCATGCTTCCAGAAGTATATGAAATCATGGAGAAAGTTTCAACAATTATGATAGTCAATCATAACAAGACGATTCGTGATACTTCAAGGAATTTATACTTTAAATTCTTGATGGAGTATGAACATAGCTCATCGAAACTTGACAAATCTTTCAAATTTTTGGTCAATAATTTGGAATATCCCACACAATCTGGAAGACAATCAGTTTTGGAACTCATACACTCGATTATACTGAGCTCTCCACCTTCCCTTCTCGAACAGTTATCTACAAGCTTTTTTGTTGGGTTAGCAAATGTGGCTGTATCTGATGACTCCCTGACTTGTCGTGAAATGGCGTCAATCCTTATTACCGAGATTTTCAAAAGAGTGAGCGATGATAAATTAGCACCTATGGAAAACTTCTGCTATTCTTGGGTTACCCAAGATTCTAACGTTCTTCTCAAGAGGTGCGGTCTCATTGTGTACAAATTGTATGCAACAAGCAGGGGGTTTGGTAATAACTCGAAGCTTGATTCTGCTACATACAACACAATTGTGAGTATCATCTCTGCTGCAAAGAAGGGATCCATAGAGTCAGAAACTGATTGGGAAATGATCTATACTGCCATGAATGTCTTTGCATCGATGTATGAGTACCACGGAACAGAAATCTTTTCCAAGACTTACGAAGAAATGTGGATGAATTTGATGGAAACATTGTTGTACCCACACAGCTGGGTCAGATATTTAAGCACCCGCTTGATAGGGACTTTATTGAGCAATTTGGATAACGTCTCATTCGAAATTACCAATCAACAAATTCAAACCATGGCAAATCGATTAGTCAGACAACTCAATGCGCCAGGAGTCTCGCAGAAATTAGCGCAACAGGTTGTCAAAAATCTCATAACAATTGTGAGCCGCTGGGAATCTCAAGGAACTTCCTTCTACAATACCGTTGAATTAGAAGATTCTTTGCCTGATGATGAAGTTAAGCTGTATAAGCTGGCCACTGACTTCGTGTTGTCTAAAATATGCTTTTTGATGAGACAAAACATTGCAGAAAATGACTATGTTGCAAAATTAGCAGCTATCCAGCTAGGAGCAATGATATCCCAAGTTGCAGCTCCGGAGAGGTTGACCATTTTCGCTAAGCAGCTAATCCATGGACTTTTTGTGATACTCGAGTTTAAAGCCGATACTGAAGAAAAAACGGAGTTGCAAACTATGGCAAAAGAGTGTTTGAAGATTTTGGAGGAAAGATTAGGAGTATCAAAGTTTGGAGAAATTCACAATTCCGTTCGCAAAGAAGTTGATGAAAGGAGGTTAGAAAGGAGGGCTCAGAGAGCACAATTGACAATTAATGCTCCTGAAATTGCTGCAAAAGAGAGAATGAGAAACAATGAAAAGTTGAGACTGAAGAGAAAGCGCGATCGCAATGAAAAAGGTCCTCATAAGTCTAAAAGAAAACGCAGTTCAAATTGATCTATGCTAGATGAAAGATACCCATGCCTTCAATACCACATAAACTGTATTTATCTGTCACCCTATTTCAAAGGAATCGTAGTTCTTTCCATATTCACCCTATTTGATGTGGCAAAAACTTATTTATTCAGGGTACACCATATGTTAAATTTCGAAATTACTGCTCCAAAGGATTTTTACCAACAGCACCATCAGTATCGAGGATTCTTTCGTGACTTAAAGCATTACCAGAGTTTTCCTGTACAGTTTCTTGTGAAACTTCAACATGGGGATCTCTCTGTTCGGATATGTTAATTACCTGACTGCGCTGATTCCCTTGGGTCTCTTTTTCATCCTGCTTATTCAAGTCCTCAATCATTGCGCCATTAATATCCACGACAACTCCTGGATTATTGGTTTTTTCTTCGTTACCAGTGACCACACCTTCATTTAATGTCCTCGAATCATGATAGCTTCCAGCTTCAGACCTAAAATCATTGTAGCCAATACGTGCTTCATCATCGTCCAATTTGACGCTGCTGTCGTTTACATTCACGTCAGAAAGCTCGTCATGATTTCGCTTCTTGTTGCTATAAATTTGCATCTCCAGTTGATATCTCTCTCTGTCTTCTAAAAATAGTTTCCAGTATGGCATACGCTCTCTTTCATTCATTCCTCTCCAAATTTCAGTCAAGATTTTTGGGAAATCAATTATCGGTTGCCCTGGATTCTTGCTTTCAATGTCAGCTCTGATGTTCTCCCTTTCTCTCTCGCAGAACATCAAGTATGCGTTAGTGGGTCTCTTTGGCATATTGGGATCTCTCATCTCCTTTTTTGATGAATTGAAGACTGGAGTATCTTTGGGTTTCACAGACTTGTATTTTTCAATGCATTGAAATTTTGTATCTAAAGCTTCATTTAACAAAAGTGGCTTTCTGAATTCAGAGCCAGTGAAGCCTGGTAATTCACCAATCTCTTTAGAAGAAAGCCTAGACTCAAGTCTTTCCAATAGAATAGAATATTCTAGCCTTAATCTTCTTATGGAATATCTGGTTCTCGATAGCGCTAAGGTCGAGATTTCGTTACTCTCTTCAACTTCGGCAATTCTTTTACGCAACTCATTGCACTTTTGCTTGAATTTTTGTTCTTGATGTTAGCTTAACTTTAATCATTCTTTAAAGAATCTGAAACATACCTTCGCTCTCCGGGGCGGTATCCTTGATGTTCACCATTACTATTCTCAAGTGCTCGTGATAAGCGAATAATTGAACGTGAGACATTATTTTTATGTGATATGCAGTATCAATAGGGAAGCTACATTTTATTCTTTTCGAAGCATTATGAACTAACTAACAACTAAAATTCAAACGATCAATTAAGATTGAAATTCTTTTTTTTTTTTTTTTTTTTTTTTTGGAAATACGTGTCACATCTGAATTGAATTCACGCGAGATACAATTTCGAAATCAGAGAGCAACTCATCAGCGTCCGTCATGCTGACTAAATCATAATCATCTTCCAGCTTCAGCTCGCTAGCGGCATCCCAAGACTCTAATGTATTGAAGCTATGATCCTTCATAGGATTAGGCAAAATTAGAGTATGCACCGATTCTGTAACTTGACTAAGTTCGGAGCAAGAGGGGGTAGTCTGGGCGCAAGTTTGGGGAACGTCTGCAAAAGATGTGTCGTTATCAACCTTCTTCAAGATTAAGTTCTCACATTCACTTTTGGAACTGAGCTGCTTATTTCCCAGAACAAACCCCTTGTGCAAAGAAATTTGAATGGGATATTCAAAATGAGAGCTGTTAATTCTAACGTTCAATCTAATACATCTTCTTGGCTTTATCACATGGTTTCTCTCTATCAATGTGGATGACTTAGCATGGTCAGCATATTTAACATCGAATGTAAATCCATTGATGTCAAAATTGTGTTCGCCCATATTCTTTATCACAACATGCGCTAACGACTCTCCTATAGGCTTGAAGCTAAGCTGCAACGCAGTTGAGTTTGGGGCATCCTCCACATGTGTAGGAGCACTTGTTTCAGTTTTGGTTTCCTTGGTCATAGTCTGGTTGTGAAATTCTTTCTCCACTTGGTGTTCGTGTATGTGTGTAATGTTTTCCTCGCTTCTAAGCAATGATTCTTTATCGATCTTATGTTGAAGATTCTGCAAATTAACTTTGTTATCGTTTAAAATATTAGCACTTTTAAAGATAAACCCTAAACTCCATTTATCCATATCATTGGGAGAATCAATTGCAATCATGGGATGGCTTTTCTCGTGTGATCCAGAGACCTGTCCGGATGTAAAACAGCTTGAGCAGAGATCATAGTCATGGCAAACTATACATTTGTACCTGACACCGCTTATCGACTCGGGGCTGAGAGAATTACAAGCGTCGCATAAAATGTGATCATGCGTATGCTCGACAGGTGATGAGCTCGAAAGTTCATCATTTTGCTGATTTATCTGAAGCTTAATTCCACCAGGGCACATAGACTTCTCAAAACATTTTCCGAGAGATTCAAGTAAAACATTCAACAATTTAAACCCGTCGACGGGATCTCTATGTCCTTTGTCAGTGAAAACTAAAATCTTAGCTCGGCGTTTGACTTTTAAGCTTCTCCTGAATTCTCTGAAATCATTTTTTGTGTTTAATGACACATAGTTTTTGTGCCTCTTTGACAAACGTTTAACTTCAAATAGCTCCAAATCGCTCACCCCTGTACCAGCAAAGATAAAACGAAGTAAGTCCAATTTAGAGTCTAATACACTGTTCTCCTTATCACCCAATTCAAGCGTTTTGTTTTCAATGCCTTCCTCTGAAATGAAAAATATATGGAGTGACATTCTTTGTGTTGTCTATGTCTTCACACACAAGGAGGTAGTTTGGTAAGAAAAGTATAGCCTCCTTGTATGTACTGCAGGTCAGCTGTCGCAGTAGTGTGGGGTACTCAAATCATTTGAAAGCCTCGAAAGCTCTCCCAAACAATTTTCTGCAAAAGACCTGGTTCTAGAATGTGACTCCAAATGTCCTTTTGACTCATCGAATTAAGTTCTGTACCCCTATTGTACCCTTTTTGAATGAGAAGTTTCTGCAAGGTTCACCCTTTATTGCGCGTTTCCCTGGACTTGCATGTGAGGATTTCTGTACTAAAATTGAGTGCACTTGCGAGAGACTCACCTTCAATACGAAAAAGCTTTTCATTATGGCAGTCCGCTTAAAACAAAACAATTTGAAACTCTCTGGTGCTATTACTGGTGCTTTTGTTATTGCAGGTAGCATACTTCTTTTGAGAACATTTCCACACATCAAATCGGTATTCACATCTGAATCGCCCGAGTCGAAGAGTACTCTTGAGGAAGATAACACCCCTGTACCAATTGAAGGTGATTATGATGACAATAAAAAAGACAACCTTGCTCATGAACTAGCACCAGTGGATGATGCTAAAGATTTGAATGATGAAGAAATCAGGTCCATTTTACGCGAGGTAAGTATTAATGAAGCTCACAATCAAAAAGACGATACTAATTACTCTAGAAAGAAATTAATCCCCCTTCAAATGCTACTCGTGATGAGCTTGTCGCCATTTTTGAAGCTTCCCAATAGTGTTTTTCGTACAAGCATCAGTGTGCTTCTTGCAATGAGAGTGATGTTATTGAAATTTGTGGCGATTTTGGGTCGAATTCTTGGGCATTGATATGTGAAGAATAATATCTTATGTATAAAATAATTTTAATTTCTCGATTTCCAAAGAAAGTATGTTCAATGGAAGAGAGCCTAGTCATTCTTGTGAGTCCATGTTTGCAATGCTTCCTCAAAAATTTTTCTAGTCAAACCTTTTCTGTAATTAGCTATGTAGGCGAAACTGCAATTGATGGACTCAACATCTCTATTTCTAGCTTCGTCATCGAAAAGAATCACGCTTCCTGTGTTAAGCTCTTGCAAAAGTCCTAATTCTTTCATACCTTCAGTTATATGCTTAATTTTGGTCCCTTCACCCCATTGCAAAGAGTCAAAAGAATCTTTCAAAGGTTCCCCATCGATCTTGAGTAAAGATAAGATTCTCTCTGCAATTTTTGGTGTGGGTGTCCTGCTTGCTGCGATTATTTTCACGTCATTTTCTTTAAGCTCCTTGATAATTGAGATCACATCAGGAAATAATGACATACTGAAGCCCGAAGCATCCACAACCACTTCATCACTTACTCTTGTAACCGGAGGATCAACATGATAGTCACACCACCACGGCCATAATGTATAGTCGAGATCAAATACTACAGCGGCAGGGTACGAATAACTCGGCATGTTTTGCGAAGAGAAATTTTAGCAAGTGGGAAGTTTCGCCTCCAAGCACTTAGTGCGCGTCAACGGTAAACAGCCCTTGTTGAGCATGACAAACTCAAGATCATCCAAAAAAATAATAAGTGATGATCTTCTTTGCAGACTAATGTCATTAAGCTAGCAGTTCGGTTTATTTGTTGAGAATTTGAATTCAAGAAAATTCACCCTTGAAAGAATTTTTTGAAACTTTTCATAATTTGAGCACTCTTGCAAAATTTTGCGAATTAACTTTCCAGCTATTAACTAACCAGCTCCCGAAGCCTGACGTTTTATTGCAAGATCATCTTCATATGCCTGTAATACGAAGACAACGGCTAAATGGACTTTGTTCCGGAATGTCACATCGTTGTTCAGGTCTAAATTAGTAGTTGCATCAACAAAAATAGAGAAAGTAGAAGTCTTTCTGGTGCGGCTGAATAAAACTTGCGACCTTTTGTACTCGAAAGTACCAAGTTTAGTAGGAGACATGAATTTTGACCGGTCCGTATTAGTAAATTTTATTGGAAAGAGATTGTGCAAATGGCTACCAAGCAATTCATTATTTTTGCTTACTTTGCGATCTGGCCCTAAATCATCTGCTAGGCTAACCTGCTTTGGGCCCAAAAGATATAAGTCGTAAGCGAAATATTCAACATTGAAAAATTTTCCAGTAGCTTTAATGAACCTAAACCTATCATTGTCAATTTGGAAATCTACAATTGGAAGCCGAGAGTGTAGGATAATTATGATCTCTTGATCCAGCAATTGTAGCCTATACCTGTTATAACCCACAAACTTTTTTTTGAAAACATCAGCGATATGTCGATTATCGACCTTTTCATAAAGTCGGTCACTTGCTTCAGGAGAGGGCATACATGCATAAATGCTCAAGTAATTGACTTCTCCGATACCAATATCAAAACTTCTCCGGCAAAACATGAGGGGCAAACCTATTGACATGTTCTGATCACTTTTAGCACCCTTGAAAGCTGGATCGGACTTGTTCAACTTCTTAGTCTCCTTGTACATTCGCAAGCTCCTCTCCGAAGTAAAAATTTTTCTGTTTCCATCTAAAATACTGTCACAAATCATAAAGACTTGTTCAACTTGCGACATTTGATATGGGGGAGGACTATTGTCCTTCATCTCCTTCATCGTTAATTGAAAAGATTGTAGCACACTACATGAATTTATTGGCCACAATCTCATACTAATATGCAATATGTAACTTAGGGTTGCGCAGGGAATTTAGATATCTGCATATAACGGAACCATAGTCTACTCATACAGTATCTTTCAAAATTATTCATACCAATGCGACAAAATTATTCATACCAATATTACAAAATTATTCATACCAAGTACAAGTTTTAATACACAGCATAACATGGAAACTACTTTAGTTTTGTCCGTTTCGACCGCTGATTGGAAGACTCTAAGAAGCGTATATATAAGCAATCAGCAAGATATAAAATATCTGATTACTGAAAACCCCTTCAAAGTTGTTGTGAAACATTAATATTCAAAATTATTCGTATATACTGTATAATTTTGTCGCACTGGTATGAAAATTTTTGAAAAAGACTGTAATAAGAAACCAGTCCTCAAGGTACTTGAATGCCTATGGCAATACTATACTATGGATTTCATGTGATTGATATCTTGTTCAGTACCTTTTGATGTACCTGGGAACTTCATGAATTCTGAACATGCATAGCTCCTCCTCACCCGAGATGTACAGATGTACTGCATTTTCAATACTTGGCCTCACAAAAACCCATACGCACTTATAGAAATTTTAATTCTATACATCAGTACATCAGCAACGCCTAATTGGGACTCTATCATAAACTTCTCGAATTTCAATGCCTCACAAAAAACATAGTAAGCGACCGAAGAAATGAAACTGCGGCTCCCACGTGTAATGTATAATCTTGAGAGCATTGCAAATTATTTTAAAAAACCTAAAAAATTAGATACACCAAAACCGTTCAAATTGCATGCAACATTCACTCAAACGTAGGCTTCATATTCGTAGAAAAGACATCGCTGCTCGAAAAAATTGCAAGATGATCTCCCACAAATGCAAACAAAAAAAACCTAATCTAACTTGCAACTAAAAAATACATCAATTCAAACGGCACCAGCAGGTTCCCGAAACAGACGCAAAATCCACTAATTAGAAAAAAAATTGTCATACCGTGCCTATGCTTATGTTTATCGGCACAGGTCAGAAAAACACTATTTACGATATAAATTTTCCGCTATCGCAAAACAGTTTGATCAGAATATCAAGCTGAACGTCTCAAACAGCATACATCGGACTTGATTAAAAAATCTCTTGGAATTCCTTTATACTCAGAATTCTCTATTCAAAATCAAGCGAATTCCACAAGTACCTCCTGCATTCAGTTTTCATGTAGCCCCAAAACTGATTTCTAACTATACATACATTTCCGCCGATAAATCCATGGCAGAAAAAAAGCAGTGAAGAAATAGTTTACTCGCAACGAATTCCGCATCATGACTTCGAAATTCAATTCCACAATCACTATGACATAGAACATACAGTCTCTTTCAAAATTATTCATACCAGTGCGAAAAAATTATTCATACCAATATTTCAAAATTATTCATACTAGTGCGACAAAATTATTCATACCAAATGGCATAATGTTTCACCAACTTTCAATAGAATTAATAATCAGAAATTTTATATCTGGAAGATTACTCTTATATGCTATTCTTGGAATCTCTTAATCAGTGATCGAAACGCACGAAACTAAAGTAGTTTCCATGTTATGCTGTATATTAAAACTTGTACTTGGTATGAATAATTTTGTAATATCGTAAAATAATTTTGTAATATGGTATGAATAATTTTGTCCCACTGGTATGAATAATTTTGAAATATTGGTATGAATATTTTGGTCGCACTGGTATGAAGAATTTTGAAAAAGACTGTATCTGGTTTTTAAAATTAGATAAAATGCATGCAAATTTCGAGAGGGATCCCCACCTAACTTGATGTTATTGAAAACAAAAGTATTTGTTTTACGAATAACGTCCGCTAATTCGATTGATCTGCCAACAAGAGATGAGTTACTTTATTATATCTACCTTCAGAATTTATACTTTTTCGTTGCACTGGGGTCAAAAATACTACATGAGGTATAGATGGTGGTGATATCCGTATCTATTCAGATTTTATTTAATTTAAACATAGTACTTTGTATAATGGGCATTTTAAATATTTGTAATGCTTGGGGTAAAAGATTTAAAGTATGAGGGACACAGGAATGTGCTGCTTGATAATAACTACGTAGAAATTCATGCCATTTGAATTTAAGCTTCTACTATTTTGCTACGGTTAACGAAATAGATGTTGAGGTAACATATATATAGACATCGCATATTTGGAGGCTCCATCAGTACTGATAGCCTATGAAGAAGAAGGAGTTTCGGGTATGTAAACTTGAAATATACTTCAAAGAGAATCCGCCAAATTTAACTCCCAAGTACCATCGAGAAGAACTAGAATAAATGCGAGAGAATGCGATGATTGAGGTCGAGAATTAACATCCAACACCTATTCTTTCTGTAGCTCCTAAACTTATAGGAATGGTAGTAATGTGCTGATTTCCACATCATGTTAATGGCAGGCAAAAAATTCCTTGGATACTGATTCCCCAACATAGTTCCAAGCATTGTAAGATGCGCATTCTCGAATACGTATTATTAGTATTTGGGGTAGAATTACGCGATTCCAATTGCATTGGTTCGGATACATTTGTAGAAGGGTGACCTGAGATTTTTTGAAATTGATAAAGGAGAAGAGTACTTAAGTAGATTATCCGAAATGTACACTTATCCTCTTGTATGAAGTGCCGAATTATGAGTGATAACAATATTTTGCAAAATTAATTACTCCAGTGCGACAAAAATATTCTTGAAATACAAGTTTTAATATACAGCATAACATGGAAACTTTTTTAGTTTGTCCGTTTCAAACGTTGATGAGAAGACTCCAAGAATAGAATCTAACAGCTTTCAGCATGATAGAAAAAATCTGCTTACTCAAAACTATTAGAAGTTGGTGTGAAACATTATGCCATTTGGTATGATTTTTTTCTCATTGGTATAACTCATTTTGTTGCACTGGTAAGACTTATATCGAACTAGATTGTACGTACATTTTAAAGTCTACGGATCGCTGAGTTTGCGTTAAATGTTTATTCCTTGGCACGGCAGAAGAAATTCGATTTTGGGTGCTAGTTGGATTCAGTCGTGTAATCAGTAGAGATATCCTTCGTTGATTAGATCATGCCTTGAGTAGGGTTGTGCTTTGGTATGAGGTTTTGTCATTGCAGATATTTTCTGTAAATTTCCCAAATCAGAGAATGATTGAGAACAATTTGTTAGAATGGGTATCTGTTAAATATTGATTCAAACGAAAAACACCTTGTTGAATATAGGTCAAGTGCGTTCGTTTTTTGCTTTTGACCTTGGAATCCCCGGAAAGTAGTGTACAGTGTTTTTGAAAATTATTCCTACAATATTTCAAATTTAATTTTCTGAATTTAATTTTCTGGAGTTAAATTCAGAGAAATTTCCTATATAAGAAGTTGAGATGATTTTAATTTGGTTTGAAGATTGTGCGTATTGGCTCGAATCTTTTTGTAATATCGTTTTGAATATTTAAAGGGTAGGTATAATTGGCAATGTGTTTCTCTGTGAGAGTCGATTGGCTTATTCACTTTTATTTTGAGTTGAATGATTACGTTTAGTTATTTGATGGTGCCTTTTCTCTGATACAGTATTTTTCAAAATTATTCATACCAATGCGACAAAATTATTCATACCAGTGCGACAAAATTATTCATACCAATATTTCAAAATTATTCATACCAATATATCAAAATTATTCATACCAATATTACAAAAATATTCATACCAAGTACGAGCTCTAATATACAGCATAACATGGAAA